>CAUYPK010170402.1:0-49388 GCA_963574355.1 Loris lydekkerianus
AAGAATATGGGGAAAGGGGAAAGGAAGTGGAGTGGAGGGGCAGAGGATGGGTGGAGGGAGAGTAATTGGTGGGACCGCACCTTCTTACAAGGATACATGTGAAACTTACTAAATGTAGAATATAAATGTCTTAACACAATACCTAAGAAAAAGTCAGGAAGGCTATGTTAATCAGTGTGATGAAAATTTGTCATGTGGTATATAAAACCAGTGTATGGTGAAAAAAAATAAATAAAAAAATGGAGACTTATTTGAAAATATCTCTGGTACAAATATCTTGTTATAATGTGATTTTTGGTCTTCTGGGTATATACCTAGTAGAGGAACTATAGGATTGTATGGCAGATCTATTTTTAGATCTCTAAGTGTTCTCCAAACATCTTTCCAAAAGGAATGTATTAATTTGCATTCCCACCAGAAGTGTGGAAGTGTTCCCTTTTCTCCACATCCATGTTAATATCTCTGAAGAGAATTGACATTTAGGTGTTAGAGTTACTATTTCCTACATTGTCATACTACATTAGTTGATTACAAGCACTTGTAAGATGAAACAATTATTGTATACCTTCTCTAGCCCATACTCTCTATTAAATGTTACGGGAGGGATGGAATAAGATGAATTGGGAGTATGGAGAAAAATGAGATGTGACTATTGACTGCCAAAATCTGATCTCTCTAGATTCTGGATGTCTACAGATTTCTCTGCTAGTTTTCTAAAAACAATGAATTGCAGGAAAATATAACACATACTGCAATTAAATGTTGAAGAGGGCCCAGAATGTTGGCTCAGTACAATGTTGTGTTGGTTTTGTGGTGGCTGTTTTCTAATACTACTCTTAGAATGATTATATGGTTGAATGGACATAATTGGGGGGGAAGGGATTGAGGAATCTGTAAGTTAGTACTATGAAAACAGAAGGGGATATTGACATGGCATGAAGAAGAGCAGGAATGAGATAATCATACCCCTGAGAATTACAAAGCCTCAGTGTACGCAAAGCTTCTAATGGCTCTAAGATGTGATTATCTTTTGGTAACCACACCACCTGGAATTGCTTAATTACTATTCTCCAAATTTCAAAGAAAATAAGCATATGTAAAGACAAACAAGTTGGCAGAACAGTTTGGAAAGCATGATGGCTTTTCCTAAACAGTCGTCAGAACTGAGCCATGCAATTTGGAAAGGAAGCCTCAGTGGTGAATAAACATAATAAACACACAGTTTATTTGTTGTTCCAGTGTTTCATAAATGTTATTTATTTTGGAAAGGAAGCAAAATGGCACAGCAGTAGTGAGTAATTAACATTGCTGGCAAAATAAAATGAAGCCTTCCTGAGAAGGGTTGGAAAGAAAGGGTGTAGCTGTGGTCTCCAGTGGTATAGCCCAGGTCCATTTAAATTTCAACTGTTTTACAAAAACTCAATTTCCCCAAAATGCATTTTACTAATGGTATTTTATGTTACCAAGATAATTTTGTACTTTTCCTCCCTTCAGTGTATAAGATAGCCAAGCAAAAGAAGCATCCCTGAAGACGACAAAACTAGGTTTATACTTACGTCACTGAAAACGGAGCACAAAGTCTTTTAATAAGCAACAAAATATACCATAGTTTATAGAGTTTATCATTTAGTTAATAGTCCAACAATTTGTTTTCTTTTAAACTATGATAGGGCTTTCATAAGACAATTTTGGGAGACTCATCAGCAGACTGCCCTTACTGGGACAGAATGAATTCTGATGTATGTTGAGACTGAAGCAACTTTCAAAGTAAAGCTAGAGGGGAAATTAGCAGTTGTAAACACCTAAGGAAAATACATGAATTTGGAAAGAGAAGGAATTATTCCAATTATAACACCCAAGTAGCTATTTATATACACATTTATTTATTTTATTTCATGATGAATCTGAATTGATATACACCATAGAACTTCATGATATTCTAATTTATAAATAAAAATTATATCATGGGCGGCACCTGTGGCTCAAAGGGGTAGGGCGCCGGCCCCATATGCTGGAAGTGGCGGGTTCATACCCAGCCCTATCCAAAAATTGCAAAAAAAAATTTATATCATGAACTTTATGAGAGAACTCTAAAACCTGAAAATTCTTCACACTTTTCCCTCAGATCTTATCTTTGAAGAACACTTCAGCAATGCTGTAACTATTATCCAGAAATATACTTAAAAACTTAAAGGAATATGGTCATATAGGCTTTTTTCAAAAGGAACTTAGGCTTCATCATAATAATAAGATATTGTAATTAAACTGATCTTAAGTTTTAAAAATTACTATAATTATATGAGGCTAGCTTAGCTTGCAACATAGAACTTCAGCTTGGAGACTGCATTAGAAAGTGACCATCTCCTATTTTCTATGCGAATGACAATAAATAAAAATAATTTATTTTAGTGGACTTCTGATTCTAATAGGCTTTTGAAAATTATAAAATCAGATGACATACTTGACGACTGAAAGTGGAAACACAGCCTTTTTTCTCTTGAGTAGCAATGCTCAAATTGGGGGGATAATTTACTTCACTTCTCTCCTGAGACATTTAGCACTGTCTGGAAACAGTTTCGGTTGTCAAAATAAGGGGTAGGTGAGGTTTGCCACTGGTATCTAATGGTTAGAGACCAGCCATACTGCTAAACATCTTATAATGTACAAAATACTGCCTTCCTGATGAAAGCAACAACAAAAACAAAATCTGGCTGAAAGTATCAATAAGTGTTCAGGTTGAGAAATCCTGGTATGGGGGCTCCCATATTACTGTTACTTCTTCATGAATAAAAGTACATAAAACATACTGCAATTCAATTGTGAAAAAAATTTATAATGAGGAAAATATTAGAAAATAGTGACAAAAATTCACACTTAAACATTCAGATAATTGGTAAAACTAATTGCTTTGCCTTTTATGACATGATATTAATAAATTACATGTCCTCTTTAAGTCTTAGTTTCTTCATTACAAAGGAATTTTTAAAGGTTATGAAAAGATGTGTGCAAAAGTACTAGTAAAGTTCTTGACAAATACAAAATATTCACTGCACATTATGAATAAATGAAATAAATATTAATTTATTTCTAAAATAAACACTTTTATTTAAAGGTCATGCCATACAAGCTGAGAAAGAATGTTTGTCACTTTAATGTTTTTTTTTTTTTTCATACCTTATGGGAGACCTTTGAGGATATATTAAAGATGATAATAAGAAAGGTCAAGTATTTCCTAATCATTGGTCATATAAAATCTGGCATTTCTCATTATCTATGAAGGAAATGTCCCTCTTCAAAGTAAGAAGCTCTCCATAACAGGAAAAACCTAAAAAAAAGGAGAGTTCAAGTAGATTCTTGTTTCCATCTATAATCTGAAAAGGAAGGTAAGTTAATAACAAGAGAACATTTGATAGATGGGTTTATATATATATGTATATATCCTTTTTTGAGACAGAGCCTCAAGCTGTTGTCCTGGGTAGAGTGCTGTAGCATCACAGCTCACAGCAACCTCCAACTCCTGGGCTTAAGCGATTCTCCTGTCTCCGCCTCCCAAGTAGCAGGGACCACAGGCACCCACCATAGCACCCAGCTATTTTTTGGTTGCAGCAGTCATTGTTGTTTGGCAGGCTTGGGCTGGATTCGAAACCTCCAGTTCAGGTGTATGTGGTTGGCACCTTAGCTGCTTGAGCCACAGGCGCCAAGCCCATATGTGGTTTTAATACTATTTGTTTAAGATCAAATCATGAGAGAAAAATTCTAGGGCAAGTGTGCTTTTAGTAACATAGAGAGTGTGAGTTTTGGCATGATAATCCCACATAATTCATTGTCTTTAGAATATAGCTGGAATTAATCAATAGCTACAGACAAACTCACTGTGGCAGCACTCCAAGTGGCAGATCAGCCAGGCATGATGGTTCATTGTCATAATTTCAGCACTTTGGGAGGCTGAGGTGGGAAGATCACTTGAGACTGGGAGTTCAAAGCTAGTCGGAGCAACAGAGTGAGAAAGTGAGACCCTACACACACACACACACACACACACAATTTAATGTCAGATCAAATCTTATTGGCCAGTGGTATTGTCTAATCTTTCATTCTTGTGTTTTTTTATTTTTGTTGCTGTTGTTGTTGCTGTTGTTGTTGTTGTTGTTGTTGTTGTTGTTGTTTTATGAAACCCTTCATCTTCAGTGCAAATATTTTGGGCTTCTCATTTACCACAGAACCACAAATTCTACCAATATTTCAAATGAAAAGTACTTTGCCACTATCACATAAAAAATGTTTTGAGCAACTGTGGCCTATTTCTTTCAATTTGTTTCTAGTAACATCACTACTATACCTTAACAAGTGATAGAAAAAAGTAAAAACTAGATCATCCAGGAAATCTAATAATTTTATATAACAAAGTAATATTTACAATGTTATTACTTGAGTCGAGTGGTTATTTGAGTTTCACCTTGACCCTGGTTAAAAAGGAGATATGCTGTTCCAGCTTGGTTAAAGAATAACATGATGACATTAATAAACCCTCCAAGAAAGTGTTTTCACAGAAAAAACGTTTTCTATCCTCAATCTGCACCTAATTTCCTTGGACACACCTATATACTAACTCTAAAACTTATTGGGAAAGAAAGAAAAACAAAGCTAATAATTCTTTGGTTATTAAAGCTGAAAACACTTTTATAAATGTTATATTTGTACATGCCACTAGTCAATGCTTTCCTCTTGGGTCAAAACTCTCATGATTAGCAAATAAATGGCTATCTTGAATTACCCCTTAATGAACTAAGTCTACTTCATATCATAGCGAATGATATTGTATGCGTATATCCTATGAATAACTTTGATAACGTTCTAAGAGTCCACAATAATTCAGATCAGAAGGAAATAAGAACATTACATTAACAGCTCCACCCTTGAACAAATTTTCTTTGGGAGCTTTCTGAATAGGAATAGCCAATGTGCGACTCAGGCATTTGAGCTAGTGTTCAAGCTCTTCTGAACTAAACTGTTCTTTATTTTTATAGCCACATGATACTACAAACTGCTTATATTTCTTATTTCCAATGCTTTTGGAGGTGATCCTTTAGATTTGGAAAGATTGGTCTATGGTAAGTTTGAGATCAATGTCTTGCTTTTTGTAGAAAATGTGGAGGTTTCAGAGATATTTCAGAATAACAAATAGACATAGTACCTTCTAACACTGACTCTGTCTCCTTGGGCCATATGCTTTCTCATGTTTAAAAGCAAATTGCTTCACATTGAAGCACTGATTGCAATTATAGCTTAGAGTGTAACTACATTGAATAGTCCCTTTGATATATCACTAAAGCACTATGTATTATTACTTTCAAATTTGTGAAAAAGGGAAAATTGCTATGCATCAGTGATTTTTAGCTAAGAAACAACACTTATCTAAAAATAAAACTAATGCCAATGTATAAATTTTGGCAAGTCTTTGAATCAAAAGAATAGTGGCAGGAGTGATTGGAGGATGGAAGAGAATAATTAAGTTATTTTTATAACTTAAATCAACCTATTTAGTCTAAGTTTTCAAATCATGAGAACTTATACTTGGTTGTATGGTAAGTAGCTTGTGCAATTTACTTTTTTAACTTTTATAATACCTAATTAACTAGGAAATCAAAATTAGCACATTACCAAACTATATATATTTAGCAAATGATTGCCTGTGAAGAAGGTCAAGAATCTCTTCCTCCTTTTATTTAACATACAGCACTAGATTGTGAATAGTATACGATGGATAGCTTTGCTTCTTTTCTATAAATTGCAGAGAAATTTGTATAACAGATGGGAAGTATTTACATCAAAAGTCAAGGGATTTTATTTTTCAGCCTATAATTTACAAATTAACTTTATAAATCCCTTACTTTCAGAAGTTAGTATTTTGGTATGGTGAGACATCAATTTTTAAAATATATATCAAAGTTGCTAATACTCTTTTGTTAATTGAAAATTTCACTAGGGTATATTTCAACCATTTAAGAATAGTTAATTTTAGAGTTGATATAAAAGCAGTTAATACTGAATTGCAGTTAAGAGTATAAAAAAGTTGGGTGAAAAGAAGGTATTATGCTGAAAAGAATTATGTAATTTGAGCAGAGGACTAGGGCATCAAGCCAGGACTTGAAAAATCCAAGGTACATTGACATTATCATTTAGAGAGACAAACTCATGATTAGAAAGAGATGATAGAACCATTACATTACAAAAAAAAATATAAAATGGAACAAGCATCACAATGCTTTGACGACGATAGTATCTAGGGTGGTTTATTCAAATATCAAAAACATATCTAGTTTCCTGGAAATTTCATTTTTTATTCTCTTTAATGCACATATCAAAATGCCCTACCAATGGAGTAAATTTATTTAGAATATAAATTCTCCAAAGGCAACATGGTTTTGTGTAGATAACATGATATAATCCTAAGTATAGGTATTGTATTTTTAAAACAGTTTTAAACTCAGACGTGTTATGAAATCAGCTAATAAGATTGAATTATAAATTTTAATAAAATCATGCACCTATTGTTCCCTTTATTTAAAATTAAATTATGTGGAAGTGACATAAGCAAAATGGCAAAGTAGACAACTCCAAGTTGCCATACTCCACCAACAGCACGCCAAAGGACACACAAAAACTGCCAGAATAAACTTTGTTATAACTCTAGAATAATCAAAGATTTATAGCAATAAAGCACTGTATCAAGAAAAAAGCAAACAAACTATAGAAATGATCCCTAAAAGTAAACATATTCTTCTTAGTAAAGTATGTCAAGAATGAAAGAAAAAGTATCCAGTGTACTCAATACTATTATGAAACCAACTTATAATCACCCACACTTTCATATGAAAGATAAAACACAACTATAGCCCAGGATGAAGGAGGGAAGAGGAGGGGGATGGGTGAGGAGGGAGCAGGTTGGATGGAGGGAGGGTAAATGGTGGGACCACACGTATGGCGCATATGGCAAGGGTACATGTTGAATCTATTAAGTGTAGAATATAAATGTCTTAACACAATAATTAAGTAAGTGAGGTGAAGGCTATGTTAACCAGTTTGATGTAAGCATTCCAAATCGTATATAAAATCAACACATTGTACCCCATAAATGCATACATGATTTATGTATTTATGACTTAATTAAAAAAAAAAATTGCATGAAAGCTTTGTTTTTACTCACCCTTTCCCCATACTTTCCCCAGTTCAGCAGCAGTAATGAATATGATAGCTTGCATTTCTAGTGTGAGAACTCTCAAGTTACAGAGGGAACAAAGTAGGCCTTACAGATTACTGTGTATGTTTGCTTAACTTTCCTAGAAATTATGTAAAGTACTGGGAAAAAGTTGTTTTATCCAACTTGGAGCTCATTTGGGACAGAGGGGCAATCATCACTTGAAAATATCATAAGGTTAATATAAAACTGGAGAATTCTGGACTGTAAAATTAAAATTTAAATGTATAATAAACTATGCAAACTCTTGGAGGAAAAGGTAGAGAGAGTTTCTTTAGGAGATTAGGTTATTCAAAGGCACCAGGTTTATGAGGAGTTTATAAAGCCACAGACAAGCCTAGTACAAGATACATATGCATGTAATAACCAAGAATTCTAAACTTTTTTTTTTTAATTAATTAATTAATTTATTTATTTATTGTGGAGAAGGGGCGGGGAAAGAAGGCGGGGGAACAGGTGCGTGACAGGGTCGGGCCAGTGGCATGGTACCACATTGGCTGTATCTAGGTAGAGGCAGTCTCAGGCTGGGCCTTGCTGAGTCGTTGCTACGCAGAAGTAGGTCGATGGATCTACTTCTAGTCAGGCTCAGGAAGTTGCACTAGGCCTCAGGCACATGGTAGGGCCCAACAATTCCCTCTTTTGTTTTTTGTATGGCGGAAAAACATAGCCCCTGTCTTAGGTTGCCTGCTCTTACAGTTAGAAGTTAAATAATTTGAGTGAAATGGCATAACAAATATTATAGGGAACAAACTTTAACCTAGAAAGCCAAATTTGAGCCCAGAGAGGCAGATTCCTTTTTTTTTTTTTTTTTTTTTTTTGCAGTTTTTGGCTAGGGCTGGGTTTGAACCCACCACCTCCAACATATGGGGCTGGCATCCTACCCCTTTGAGCCACAGGCACCACCGAGAGGCAGATTCCTGTTCCACTCTCTTAACCACTGAGCTATGTACATGTTTATTACAGACTAGAAAGAGATGTGCCTAAATGTTAACAGTAATGATCTCTAGCAAGAGATGATAGGTAGTTCTCATTGCGTTTGTTACACTTTTCTGCATGTTTCAAATTTTCCACCATACAGCATGATTTACTTTGATCACTGGGAAGAAATTATTATTATTGTTGTTTCTTTGAGACAAGGTCTCACTCTATCACTCATGCTGAAGTACAATAGTTTCATCACAGCTCACTGCAGCCTTGAACTCCTGGCCTCAAGTGATCCTTCTGCTTCTCAGCCTCCTGAAGGCACCAGTCACCATGTCTGGCTAATTTTCTTCTTTTTCTTTCTTTCTTTTTTTTTTTTTTTTTTTTTGGTAGAGATAGAGTCTCACTAGGTTGCCCAGGCTGTTGTCAAACTCTTGGCCTCAAGCAATCCTCCCACCTACGCCTTCTGAAGCGCTGGGATTACAAGTGTGAACCTGCCTTTTACAAAATCATGGAAACAAATGGAATCCCTGGCTGGTAAAACTTTAGCCACTGGACTTATGTTGGAAGCCTTGTGTTTGATCCTCATACCAGCCTGGCTCCCACTGGTCCCCCTCTTGGCACTTCTTCTTAGGAAGCAAAGGGATAAATACTCCCGCTCTGTTCTTGGCAGCTCTTCATCAGTATTTGACCAGTCCTCGCAGGTCTGAGACAACTGCTGGGAGGCAGCTGCTTCCCAAAAACAGAGCCACCCCGCCTTCCCTCCCGATCATGCACTGCCCTGGTTTTGCTGCTCTAGCATCTGGTGAACACATGTATCTCATCCCCAACTAAATCATCCATCGCTCTCAGCGTAGACCGTGACTTATACACATCCTGCCATCACCCACGGCACCCAGCATCTTGACATAGATAACAGCCTCTGAAAACATACCTACCCATTGGCTGCCCAACACATGGAAGACCAGAAGCAGCTCAGGAGCTTATGGCGGAAGGGAGCCTTGTGCCAGACCCAGACATCCTACCTGGGTGGGGAGGAACGGAGGGAATACAGTATGTCTCAGACACGAGTCACCAGATGGACCAGTTTCAGGCTGTTGTAAAAGCAAAAAGGAGCGCCAGAAACTCTATTCCAGCAGTGGAACCTGGAGATGGGGCCTTTTCAGTACTCACAAGGAAGGAGGTCATCCTCAGACTGATAGACATTCAGACCAAGCCCAGTGGAATTTGCTCTGTCTCTGTGAATGTCAGCATGTATTTATCAGTCAGTCAACAAATATTCATTGAGCCCTAGGTAGCAGGTTATAAAGTACTTGGGTTAGGACAAGGGTTCTGGGAGTAGGAGAGGCCCAGTGGACACCTCATCTTCCCCAATCACCCTATCCCCCCTCATCCCACCCCACCCCCATACACTAAATCTTGAAGATTTAGTAAGGTTTTCACAAATGGTATGCAGGCTGTTGGATAGAGTGGTATACAGATCATTGTTCCCCAATTCCTGTTCCCTCATGCATTAGAATTATTCACCCACACCCCTTGACATGTGATCTTGGAGTTTCTAGCACTAGAAGTGGAGTACATTTCCCCATCTGTTGACTTTGAGCCTGAACTTCTGACTTGCTTTGACCAATGGGGTGTTACTGGATGGATAGCAACCAGAGATTTGCAACTTGCTAGCCTTATTTGGGGGTGGGGGTTCTTTTTTTTCTTAGAAACTAGTCTTGCTCTGTTGCCCTAGCTAGACTGCATTGATGTCATTGTAGCTCACAGCAACCTCAAACTCCGGAGCCCAAGTGATCATCCTGTCTCAGCCTCCTGAGTATCTGGGCCTATAGACATGCACCACAACACCCAGAATAATTTTGTTTTTATTTTTAGTAGAGCTGGGTCTCACTCTTGCTCCAGCTAGTCTCCAACTCCTGAGCTCAAGAGATCCTCCTGCCTGGGCCTCCCAGAGTGCTAGGATTACAGGCATGAGCCACTGTACCCAGCCTGGGCTAGTCCTCTTATACTTCTACCAGTTTCATGAAAAGTACAGGGCGCAGCCACCAGGAGATCAGAGGAGCCGACCCAGACTTCTCCCCATGGACTGGCCCTCACCTCTGCCTGGCTGCTGTGGCAAAGGCATGAGGCTAAGCACTTTGATATCCACTGTCTCACCCAATGTGCTCAATAGGTCTTATGAGGTGAGGCCCATTTGACAGATGAGGAAACTGAGGCACAGTGAAGTCATTTGACTAAGCTCACACAGCCAGGGAGCACCCAGTGAGGATTTGAACTCAGCAGGCAACCATAGAAATTTCAAGGTGAGCTACCTTGGTGAACTGTAAGAAACTGCACTCTCTTGACTCCTTGGGGATCTCATCAACTAGTCAGGTCTGGGATTCTGAACTGAGTCCAGGCCCAGGGGAACATTCCTTACTCGTGGCAACCTGGTAACCGTGTCTCATCTCAACCCCTAGCTGGCAAAGACTCTGGAACATTCCTGCCCAGTACTACCACCACCACCACTACCAGCACACTAACCTGCCTTGGAGGCCTTCATGACACCCCGAGAGGGACCTGGGATTGACTTTCTCGTGGGTCCCACCCTCTCTCACACTGGAATTTGAAGCCTCAGGCAAAGAATAAAATGAACATTTTTCTAGTCTCCTACCAGCACCATAGGCTCCCTCAGTCGCAGCAACATTGGCAGGCCCTGGACCCTTATCTACCCCTAGGATCATCACAGGAATCTCAGATCAATGCTCCCACAGCCCAAGAACTGCAAGCATCAAGCATCCTGCCCTGAGCTTAAATTAGAAGGTGAGGTCTTTCTCCAGTCTATTGCCCTGAAATGTCCCTATTATTTTCTGACTCATGTACCTTGGTACAGATAATACATACACAGATTCCCTTAAATTTGGCATTAGGGTCTTGAAGGGCAGGGTAGGGGGTTATTAGTATTATCTATCTATTATTATTAGAAGAGGGGATTTATTTTAGCCAAACACTAACTCACACTAAACCAGAAGCTAGTTAAACAGCCCTTCACTTTTCTCATCGAGCCCCTTGAAATCCATGCAGAGGAGATTCCTGAGAGTTAGCACAGGGTTTGGCTCTGAGTAACAAAGACCAAAAATAAGAGTTGTTTGAATGACTCAAAAGTGCATTTCTCACCCCAATTCCTGAGTTAGGCAGTCTGCAGCTGGTGTGGCAGCTCTGCTTCATCAATCCTCAGGGACTGTGGCAGTGTTTTCCAGAACTGGCCATAACAGTATCATCTGTCCCTTGTGCTCTTCTGTAGATGGCCCTCCAGTAGATAAAGAGCACTGAATTCTCCTCCCCTTGAATCTAGGCAAGCTTGGGACTGTTTCGGCCGATAGTGTTTGGCAGAGTGATATACTGCAAGGCTTTTGAGAGTGGATCATAAAAGGTCAGTTTCCACTTTGTCTACTGGAGCATTCCTGCTAGCGGTTCATGGTCAACATGCTATGAAGACACTAAGCCACATGGAGAAGCCATGCATAGGTGCCTTAGTTGGCAGTCCTAATCTTTGAGTCATCCTAATTCCAGGTTCCATATGTGCAAGTGAAGCTACCTTACACCTTCCAGACTACTTCTTTAGCCAGCTGAGTACCACTGAGTGACTTCGGTCAACATCACCAGTAGCAAAAGAATCACCCAGACAAGCCCTACCCAAAATCCTGACCCACAAAAATCTGTGAGCATAAAATAAAATAATTGTTTGAAGCCACCAAGTCTGGGACAGTCTGTTACACACCAAAAGTAACTGGGAAAGAAACTCGTGTTCCATTTAGCTCATTGTTCTTCCGTAGCTGAGGGGTGGCCATGTCTTCATTGCCCAAAATGGTGTCTAGAGTGCCAGCATCTGCATTCCAAACAGGATGTTCAGAGGTGTGAAGAAAAAAAAAAAAAAAAGCCTGACCCAGCTTTCTTTTAAGGCAGTTCATAGAGGATGCTTCAGGACACGACATCATATTGGCTAGTATTTAGTCATGTAGCCAGACCTAGCAATTAGAGAGGCTGGGAAACATTGTCTTTCTTACAGGTATATATGTGCCCAACTAAAAATCAGGGGTTCTATTACATAAGAAGACGAAGACAATGAATATTATAGCAGTCTGCCCAGCATCCAAAAGTCCCTCCTTTCTCCTCCAAAACTCCCCTATTTAATTCTGCATTCCTAGCCCACTCCAGGGTCCTAACGTGAATACCAAAGAATGAACATCTACAGACAAATGAGTGTTTCTGTAGCTAATACTGAAATGCCTCTCAAGACATAAATTCTCAAAGTCCTGGTCTCTATTTTATCTAAAGACCCCTTCCCTTAGCTGGATGCGGTGGTTCATACCTATAATCCCAACACTCTGGGAGGCAGAGGCAGGTGGATTGCCTGAGTTCAGGAGTTCCAGATCAGCCTGACAAGAGAGTGATACTTAAAAATAGAAAAACTAATCAGGCATTGCAGTGGTCACCTGTAGTCCCAGATACTTAGGAGACAAGAAGATCGCTTGAGCATAAGAGCTTGAGGTTGCTGTGAGCTATGACCCCATGGCACTCTGTCCAGGGGAACACAGTGAGATTCTGTCTCAAAAAAAAAAAAAAAAAAAAAAAGATCCCTTCCCATTGAGGACGAGGAAAGGTCCCTACAGGAATCCTTGCCGGCCACATAAATTAACTAGGCATCTGTGAGTGTGTTCAGTACTGGCTTACCAAATCTTCACCCTAAAATATGATCATCATCCTATAATGATCTTCATTTAGCAGATAAAAAAACTAAGGCTCAGCAAGCTTAAGTGACTCACTGTAAGTCACACAGCTAGAAGTAGCAGGGATAGCAGGGCTACTGCAGCAGATCACCGCTAGATCACGGCTGTGCTTGAGGTCAGGTGCCAGGTCTCAGGCAGTGGCTTCGTAAACAGCAAGTTCCAGCACACAGCACGTTCTTGTTCTTCGCTGGGGCTTGTTAGAAAGCTGCCTGTGGCCTGAAAACCTCCGCTGTGAATCTGCTCCTCCCCTCACCCACAAGATCGCCCTGAGGGACGCCAATGTTGTGTTTAACTGTGGCCATAGCTGAGGCCTACGACAGTGTAATCTTTCAAGTGGGCCTGGCTCTACTCAGAGTCAGACTGAGCGTCTGGGACACAGTGAGGGCGGTCTGGGCAACCTCACAGCTTGTAAATCAATGAGCTTTGATATGTAAAGAACCATATCAAATGATGAAAAAGTTCTGGTGGTGATGGTAGCACAACAATGTGGATGTACTTAATGCCACTCAACTGTGCACTTAAAAATGGCTAAATTGTAAGTTTTGTGTGAATTTCATCACAATAAAAAACCCTAAAACTTAGTGGCTCATGGCTATTGTAATCCTAGCACTCTAGGAGGCCAAGGCAGGAGGGTGGCTTGAGCTCAAGAGTCTGAGACCAGAGTGAGCAAGAACAAGACCATGTCTTACTAAAAATACAAAAATTAAATAAACAAAACAACAATCATTTATTAGCCTACAATCATGCCCATCTGCAGCTGCGGCTGCACGGGGTTGAGCAGCTCTTCTGCTGTCTTTAGCTGGGCTCACTTGTGGTTGTGGTCAACTGGCAGGTCGCCTGGGAACTGATTGGTCTAGGATGGCCTCATGCAAGTCTGGTCGGTGCTTGGTGCTGAGTGGCAGCGGTGACCAGGCCACATACCTCCACCTGCCTAACCCAGACATATTTACATGTTGGCAGTTGTAACAGTCCCAAGAACAGCATGAGAGAGCAAGTCCCAATGCACAAGCACTTTTCAAACCTCTGCTAATCATGTTTGATGGTGGTCCACAGGCCAAAACAAGTCACCTGGCCAAACCCAGAGTCAGTGTGCGAGGGACCACACCAGGGACTGAATACAAGGAAGTGTCAGCAACCTCTTCATCCCTATTAAAGAGCTGGAGTCGCTACTGCCACCCAGTTTTCCTGGGAATTATGGTTACAACTACCAAGTGCCTATGTGACTACACAGGTGCACTAATTTTCCAAACAGGAAAGAAAGCTGGCTGCCCAAATCAGTAGCCACTTTAGTCACTGAAGGCACAAGATGCCCCCAGTCAGGAGGGCAATTTTCCAAAATTCTAGCATGATGTCTTCTGACAGAGGCTCTTTGGAAGAGCTGTTGAGGATTTCTGCAAAAGCTCTTCCCCAGCCTGGTTTGTGGAAGCACCAGTCTTTCTCTCCAAGCCCATCCACTCCTTATAGGCAAATCCTGATTCCCAGGCTCCACCCCATTGCCACAGATGTGCTGAAAAGCAGGGTTTGAAAAAGGAGGGATGGGTGGTGAGAACCAGGCCAAGAAAATGATTCCTTCCATAGTGTGCTAGCTTTCCTTTTCTTTCTTTCTTTCTTTTTTTTTTTTTTTTAAGAGTCTTGCAATGTTGCCCAGCCTGGACTTGAACTCTCAGACCTAGGCAATTGGATCCTCCTACCTCCAGTCCCTACCCCACCCCCAGTAGCTGGTACCATGCACATGCCACCATGTCTAAACATCAGCTTTCCTTTCTGCTCTGCCCCAGGCCAGAGTCCCAGGAAAGAACAGTTGATTGTTTGCTGCTCTCTTTCAGAGGTGACCCCAATCCTTCTTCTGGGGAAAAGGGGGTAGGAGCTGTCCTGGCCCTATCACTAAGCAAATAAAGAATGGTGGGGCCAGCCTCTGCAAGTAGCCAGGTGACAAGGAGAGCAGCCATACCCATGCAAGAGTGGAACAGTCTGGGTAGGCTCCAACAATCACTGCTGTGTGATGAGCAAGTTACTTAGCCTTACAAGATCTCTTCATAGAAGTGCAACAGTGACTAGATTAACCGCTCCTGGAGGACCCTCTGCCTTAACCCTTGCATGAGACAGCCCAGGGCACTTAGAAGATGCTTAACAGCCACAGCTTGTCTTCCCAAATGGCTGTCTTTCTTAAGCCACAAGAGAAGAAAGCTTCTATGACCTAGGCAATGGGGCAACAAAGCAACAAGGTCATTTTCAAACCCACGTCTGGGCAGCAATTCTAGCAGCTCTCCCTTCATCCATATGACCTGAATCATGGCAGTGGCTCTCCCATTTCAGTCTCCCTCTCCCCTCCCCAGAGGGCATCCCTAGGTCTCCACTTAACATTATCTAAGGATGCCCCAGCTAGTCCTTGAAACCTACCTCCAATCACTGTGATGGGTGGCCAGACAGGAAGAGGGACAACCTCAGGGGGTGGAGAGTCACGAGCCGCCTTCAGGGTGCCTTCCCGAAGGTTCTAGGAAGCAGACCAAGCCTTGGACCCCACACACTACCTCCTTAGTGTGCAGAAGCTGTGCTGTTGAGAGAATTTTGATTTTCCTCTCCCTGGATGTACCTCTTCCCCCAAACGCCCACAGGGGGAAGTAGGAAGAAGACAGCATTTTTAATGCCTTCACGTGGTGGCAGCAGTCCTCCGCGATGGAGCAGCCTTAAGAAGACAATAACTGATTCTTTCAACCCCATCCCATGAGGCAGAATCCCCTAAACCGCCAAGTCCCCTTGAGCACCCTGAGCTGACCTGCAGCACACCCAACTGAGCAGGTGCCAGACCCCAGGCGAATTTTGCATGCCAGCCTCTGTGAGCCCTGCCCCTTCCTGGTTCAGCTGGTTTATTACAAGGTAATAGGTCTCCCCCTCCCCACCATGTCCATCACCCTTGGTTATTTCTTTCTATATGCCAGTTACATAATGTTTTCCCGATCATTCATGAGGTAGCGAAAACGTCTCTGCCTCCCAATTTTTACTTAGGGCTGGAGAGAGAAAAACAAGCAATGACTCACAAGTCTGTATGTCCCCCTGGTGCTGGGGGACACTTGTAGGCTCCCTTACTTGGGTTCTGCCACAGAGGCTGGAAAGGAGAGCTGGGAAGGCTGCAAGCCTGAAGCTATCCCCTGCAGGCTCCCTGCCTCCCCATAGCTAGGAGAATGTGGCCATTGGTAAATTGAGGAAGGGGTGTGGGCACAGGGCTGGAGTGCCAGTGGATGATCCTGATAAGTCTGTTCTGCTTTTGAAGCTCCAAATAGGAGCCTGCCCTCAAGGCCTCTTTCTTCCAGAAACCTGAACAAATAGCTCCACCCCCCAGGGCCAATGACCACATTTGGATGGGGGAGAGGTGAGAGCAGCCTGGGAGGGGCAGTGCTGCTACCGCTGCCCACTGAAGCCCCCTGTGTATAAAAACTCCCTTTGTATGCAGGTCGCCGGCTGCTCCTCATGCCAGGTGCAGCTGCCAGGATTCTCAATGCGGTTTGAACACAATTTGCCAGTGTTGGTTCAGCTCCGCTGGCTTCCAGTTGGGGGGCCATATGCTGCCTTTAATCTGCCTGTGCGATTCTCACCGATGTCAATAGGCACAGGCGGGGGGTGGCTCAAATGGCCCCAGAGCTGGGGCTGGGGCGGTGCTCCCACTGCTGCCAGGCAGCCTGGCTCTCCACATCACCAAGGACCACCAGCAGGTCCTCACAGGAGGCCGTGGCACTGGGCGGCAGGGGCAGGCGGGGCCGGGCCACTGGCAGCTGCCCCTGTGTTTGGCTGTGGCGCATGGGAGCCTCTCTGTTCGGCCAGCCCCAGAGCCATCATTGGGCCTTCCCCTCGGCAAAGATCCCTGCCAAGGAAGTCGGCCAGGGAGGTGCCAGTGCTCAGTCCAGACTTCACATTTCCCTCATTCTTTCTTTAATTGGATTTTTGGTCCTGCTGGGCAAAATAAGCTTTCCACTGGCAAAGCACTCTTGCCTCTTCTGAACGCACAGTGGTGCCCAGCGGCTCTGGACAGCTCTAGGCAGAACGTCTCCTTCCTCCCCTGCCAAAGCATTCATTCCCTCTCTCCAGGGATGTGAGAGCGTATTACGTGAGCGCACGCACGCATGTGTACACACACACACACACACACACCTCTGCCAGGTCTAGGCAAACTCAGCCTCCCTCCAAGAACTTGACTTTGAGCCCTTCTTTAAAAACAGTTCCTCTCTCTCACCAGGTGAAGCTCCAGGCTTGGAATGCCCAGAGTGCTGCTGCAGCCTGGGCTGGACAGTGGTGGCTCACAGGTCTTGCCACCTGCATCCTTGCTGCTGGGATGCCTCCTCCCTAGCAGTTAGACCCTCCTTTCCTGAAGCCCTGAAGTCCCCTTTTTATTACTCAGATACAGATTCAAGTGCTAAGAAATGATCTTCTGTGCTTGCTCGATGCCCAGACAAACAAACTTAGGCCTTCTTCAAATGTGTTGGGGGCAGGGAATCTGGGAGGGAGGCAAGCTGCAGTCTCACTGAAAATGTCATTCAGAGAAGTAGCCTTTTACTAGCACCACTCAGCATAAGAGATTTGGATACTCTTAAATCTTGGACTGAGCATTAGAGAAGAAAGGGGGAGGAGGAGGAGAAAGAGTGGAAGAAAAGGGCAAATGAGGGGGTGGGGGAGGGGGAGAATGGAGGAGGGGAGAGGAAAGGAACTGACTAGAAGAGGGGGAGGCGAGGAGGCGGAAGAAAGGGAAGGGGAAAGGTGGGAAAGGTAGAGGCCGCTGAGACGAGGGGAAGGGAGGAGAGGTGGGAGGAGGAAATGGAAAAGGGGAGGAGAGAGGGGAAGAGAGAGAAAAGGAAGAACAGAGGGGAGAGGGGCAGCCCACAGAGGAAAGGGAAAGGGAGGACAGAGAAGAACCACCCAGGACACCCACCCGCCTTTACAGGAGGCATGGGGGAGTTTCATTTTATTTTTAGAGACAGGGTCTCTCTCTGTCATCCAGGCTGGAGTACAGTGATGTCATCATAGCTCATTGCAACCTTCAACTCCTGGGCTCAAGCAACTGTCCTGCCTCAGCCTCCTGAGTAGCTCAGACGACAGGTGGGCACCACCACCTGACTAATTTTTTTTTTTTTTAGAGATGGGGTCTCACTGTGTTGGCCAGGCTGGGGGTGGTGTGTTTTAAACTGAGGCAGTTCTGAGAGCAGGCTGAACTAACAGCTAGCCACTCCTGGGGTTAGCCAGGCATATTAAGGAAACACCATCACCTGGGAGATTCTCACTCCCAGACCCTTCCAGAGCTGTTCCTGGCAAAGGGAGCCGGGCAGTTCCCTCTCCTTCTCTGGGGTTGGGAGGCTCTGAATTCCACACCCTTCCCCCATCCAGTGCCTGGAAGCGTTAGAGACCTCCAGGACCACCTTAAGCAGCCCTCGCCTGGGTTGTTAAGGTACCTATTAAAATACACCATGCTCAACCCCAACAGCAGGCCAGAAAGCTGCTGATGGTCAAATACGTCACAATATTTCAGAGTCCCTGTTAACAAGCACCCATTAAAATTTGACAACCAGGTAGTAGCGCAGAAAGCGCTCATTTTGAAAAAACTTGAGAGCTTTTTGCTGCTTCAGCAAGACACGGCAGGTTTACCTGTCCCTTGCATTTTAAGCCCAGGAGCACGAGGCCTTCCTACCTGGGTGCTGCTTGGTTAATGGAACACTGGGTGTTTATTTGCCAGGCCACATCTGAACTGGCTCTTTAATCAGTCTGCCATTGTAAGCTCACTGTTGGTCAGTCTGGCTTTTTTTAATCAAAAGATAAAACAGTTGGTTATCAAGGATTAATGACTCTTACAGCATCCATATGAGGCTCATATTTATCTTTTAAAAAAAAATGGAAGGAAGAAAAATGACTAGATTTTGTTTCAGTAAGCAGTTTAAATCTGCTCTGGTAAGTTGAATTCATTCATTCATTAATTCAGTCATGTGTCTGGGAGAAGCCAGCAGGAGCCCCCTCCATCATAAGAACTTCTGACTGTGAAATAAACCCCAAGTAACCAGATTAACTATGAAGTATGTTCCCGTCAGGTTTTAGGCGTTAGTTCAAGTGTAGTTTCTGTGCATTCCAGCTTATTGTAGCAAGTTGCTGATCCTGGTATTCCAGGGAGCATTTCAAGAGGAGAAAGAGTCTCTCTGTTTCCCCTCTTCGGCTTCAAAATAGAGCTTATATATGCAATGACATTATTGCTCAGTGTTGATTTAACTAAGAATATCAATATTTTAAATAGATTCCCATATGATTCATATAGTATTGCATACTACAAAGTGTGTAAATATCTTTCCACCTCTGAACACAGTCATGTGAGCAGGTACCTGTTTGAGGGCTTTGTTCACAACATATATTATGGTACATATAGCTTTTATTTGGCAACCCTAGATATGGTTTTGACACACACACACACACACACACACACACACACACACACTATTGGCCTTGCTCTTACCCAGACTGGGCCCTGCTGTTTTCTAAGTTGGCTATCTTCATATTGGCCCCTTTCCTTTTATTCTCTGTCCCTTTCTGAGTGTCTATATGCACTAGGGGATGAGAGCCAGTACTACTGCATGAGGACACTTGAAATCACAACCAGAAATGTCAAGGTGCTCCTTCCCACATCAGCAACAATGGCACACACTCAGGTTACAATGCCAGCCATCTTGGAAATTAAATGATATTTACAGCACTGCAGCACAGCATTCTCTGGCTTCAAAGAAAAGCAGATACTGATTCTGGAGTGGGCTGGGGATAAAAACCCCAATTAGGGACTATTTGCTGAGTGAGGTTTAACCCCTTTGGGTCTCCAGGCTCCACCTCACCGGGAACATGGTTATATTAACACACCTTATCTACCAGGCAATGAGAGAGTGGGGAGAAGATTTAAAGGAAATGCTTCAAGGGATTATTTCTGGATGGGGTAACCAATAATTCAGTTCCCATGGGAAGGGTGTCGCATGGAGGGTCTGGAACCCCTGCTGTTGTGCCAAGATGGATGCTCTGACTTCTGCATTAAGAAGAGGGGCTACTGGGGGTGGGAATGTGGAGGAGTCCTGCCGAGAGGTTCTAAAAGCTCTGTTTTTACTAATAAAACTGGGACACCCTAGCGAAGCTTCTGGTCAATTTCATTGAGAGAGAGTCAGAAATGTGCCAGCCATTCCTTCTGGTGAGCAAAACCCTCAAAATAGTAAAGGGCTTTGCCCACAGGATAGCAATTTAATTACAAAGGCAGGATGCATCCCTTATATTGGAGAAACCTGGCAGACATCACCTTCACCCAATGATGAAGGTGCCTCCTAAGGAGATGGACTAAGATGGATAGAGCAGCACTTCTATGGTATTCTTGCCAAACAGGAATAACCTGAATCAAATCATGAGGAAACAGAAAAACTCAAGTGGAGAGACATTTTGCAAAATAACTAGCCTGTATGCTTTAAAAACGTCGAGGTCAAGACACCCAACTAAAGACTAAGGAACTGTTCCAGATAAAAGGAGAGTAAAGAGACATGACAATGAAATGCAATATGTGATCCTGAATTGGATCTTAGGCCAGAAAACTTTTTTTTTTCTTTTGCTATAAAAAGATAGTAGTGAGACGATTGAAAAAATGTGAATGTCTGTAGATTAGATAATAGTATTATAGCAATGTTAATTTCCTGATCTTGATAATTGCACAGTGGTTATGTAAGAAAATGTCCTTGTTTCTTAAGAAATCTATATTAAAGTATCATAGGTAAAAGGTCATCATGTCTGCAACAGATTCTCAAATAATTCAGAAATAGACAGAGGGAGAGAAAAAAAGAATAAAGGAAATTAGTAAAATGTCAAACTTTGGAGAATCTGGGTAAAGGGTATATCAGAATTCTTTATACTATTTTTGCAACTTCTCTGAGACAAATGATTTTTGAAGCTGGGGATTAATGAGTATGTAAAGGATTTGGGGTTCCTCTTTAGAATAATAAGGAATGAGGGAGCTGGGGAGTGTGGGTTGGAGCTGGACTTGGTGTGTATGAGACCACCCCAGGGGTCAGTAGACAGGGTGGTCATGACCCAGTGGAAAAGAGACAGGACAAAGCCTAGCACTGGTGCTGATGTCAGCCAGAAGTTACGCTGGAATTTTCTGCAAAATGCACACTGAAGCAGGCTGGCTAAGTGTTCTTTATGGCTCAGTGCTATCACAAGGCTCAACACTTAACAAGGCGGTCAGTTCATTTGGTTGCTGAGTGAATGAATGAATGAATGCACTCCTGCCTCTGCATCACACACCACAACACAGCAGGCTCCACTGGTCTGACTAGGGCTTTACAGGGAGGTTTGTGCCTCCATTTATTGGCCCCAGTTGGGTGAGAAGGCTTGCTCGGCAGTGGGCGTCAGGGCTCCCTGCATTCATCTGAATGCTTATGCAAGATTCATTATTTAGGCAACAGCGCATCCCCCAAATAAACACGTGCGTCTTTGCAGCTTGCAGCCCAGGAGCTCTATTAAACACGCAGCGGCAAAAGGCCCAGGCCCACGCTGCTGTGTGCAATTTCCAGCCGGCTCGCTATTCTTTTGTCACCACCTTTTTATTGGTTTTCTCAAAGTGGTTACAATGCTGTTATTGTAAAACCCTCACACCAGAAGAGCGAGAGACGGCAGTGACAGGGAATGGAGCAATTTCTGCCGAGATAGCCCACAGACCTGGGTGGGGGAGGCTACCTGGCAAAAGCAGGGAAGGAGGGGAACAGGGCCTTTTCTTGGCTCAGGTCCACTTGACCAGCTAGTAAATCTACTGGGAGCCAGGGCAGCCCTTGAATTCCCTGAAGGGTAAATGGCCTTGGCGTCTTCTTCCCTGGGGTAGGCCCCTCTAAAGAATCTCAGCAGTCCCTCCCCTTCCCAGTCAAGCCCAACTTCTGGGTACATAGTCCAGACCCTGCTCCCCATGGCAGGGGGGTGGGTGGGAGGTAAGTAGTGCTGGAGACAGAGGCCATGCTCTTGGGGGCTGTGACTGTGCCATACTCCCCATTCCTCATAGGCAAAAATGACTCTTTTGCTCATCCCAATGGATTATACATATTGAGGTATGTAAAATACATGCAATAAAATGCACACATTTCAAGCATACATCCCAATGCCTTTTTACATGGCCCAGCTTAAGAAATAGAGCAGTGCTGTCCAATACAAGTTTCTGCAAAGTTAAAAATGTTCTACATCTGTCATGTGTGGCTACTAAACACTTGAAATGTGGCTAGTGCAACCAAGGAACCGAATTTTTAATTGTGTTTTGTTTTCATTTAAATACCCACGTGTGGCTAGTGGCTCCTGTATTCGATGGCACAAATATAGAACATTTCATCATCCCAGAAAGTTCCCCTGTGCCTCTTCCAGTCAGCACTCCCCAGAGATAACCATGACTTTACCACCATACACCAGGGGCTCTCCATATCAGCACTATTGGCATTTGGGTGCAATAATTCTTTGTTGCAGGGACCATCCCTGCATTGTGTGATGTTAAACAACATCCCTTGGCCTCTGCCAACTTGATGCTAGTATCACCCACCCACCCCAGTTGCCATAACCAAAAATGTCTCCAGACATTGCCAAATGTCCCCCAATGGGAGGTAGAGGGTGGGTATTCACCCTAGATCAGTGGTTCTCAACCTTCCTAATGCCACAACCCTTTAATACAGTTCCTGTGGGTCACGACCCACAGGTTGAGAACTGCTGCCCTAGATTGAGACCTCCTGCCCCAAAATTAGTTTGGCCTGTTCTTAAATTTCCTATTAATGGACTCATACACTATGTACTCTGTGGCCAGTTTCTTTTGCCCAACATAATGTCTGAGATTCATCCATGTGGTTGCAAGGATATGGAGCTGATTCCTCTTCGTTGCTGTTTCATTGCATGGATGCGCTCCGGTTTGTTTATCTGTTGATAAACTTTTGAGTTATTTCCAGTTTAGGGCTGTCATGTGCAAAGCAGCTATGAATGTTCACATGCAGACTTCATGTGGATTTGGCTTTCCTTTTTCATGGGTATATGCCCAAGAGTGGGATTGCTGGGGCACAGGTGGGTAGGTGTTTATCAGTAACTCTTCTCCAGAGTGGCCACACCGTTGTCCATTCCCACTGGTAACATATGAGAGCTCTAGTTCCCACACCCTCTTGTCTTTCAATTTTAGCCTTTCCAGTAGGTGGGAGGGCAGCCTAACAAAGGCCACTGAAGCCATCCACAGGGGCCAGACTGAAAGTGAAGCTACAATAACAAAAGTGTAAAAAGCAGAAGAGGCCTTAGAGGCCCATGGACTTCATGAGCTCTGAGTCCAGGGAGCTGAGTGTGCCTTAGAGCCCCTCACAGTGACAGATGGGGGGTTTCCATTGATTCCAAGCAATACCCTTTCTGTTCCATGGCTTGTAGGTGGGGGAGAGGCCATGGGACAGATGTGCCATGGAGAAGGGGAGACAGAGGTTGCATCACAAATGAGAAGAGCAGGAAAAATGTATTCTATAGGAGACCCTCGATCCCACTCCACTTCCAACACACACACACACACACACATGCGTGCACACACACACACACACATCCCTCCATGAGATATAGGACAGAATTCCTTTGCCAGAGTGGGGTGACGATGAAGAAGGGCTAGTTAGCTGCCACATAGGGAGTTCAAAATGGTTTGGCTAAAGACTCACCAACTTTTGGAGGGCATGCTCTGCACATGTTGTAAATTAGACACTAGAAGATGGGAAATCTGTCAAAGAAATAAATCCCGACCCCCACCTTGGTGGAGCTTCTGGTCTAATTTTCGATGAAAAATAAATAGCGCAACTCTGAAGTTGGAGATAATATAATGCCATCAGGACCTGGACACAGAGAGCTGCCTGCATCAGGACTGACAGAGTGTGACAGGTTAATCCAGAGGGGCTTACCAGAGGAAGTCGGGAATCTAAAGAAGAGAAGCTCCTGGAATTAACCACAAGACAGAGGAAGCAAGACACCATCCTAATAAGAATAACGTCTTCTATTTGGTGCTGTTTCAGAGGGCCTTGTTAACTGCAATGTTCCCCTAAATCTTTATCCTGGGGAAATGTGATCCTCCCCCTCCCCAGAAAATCTATTTTTAGAATCATAAGGAAGCTCCTGGTGATACAGCAATCTACCTACCCCTGCTACTATAGTAAGTGTGAGTCTCTTGCAGGTTACCTGGGAAGGTGTCTGCCAACATTATCTCATAAAAGTCAGGGTCAAGGGTGTCTCCTGAGGAGATTATCTGTTCTGTCTGTCATTTGGGAAAGAAATGGCTGAAACTGGGAGGTGGCCCTTCTGGTACTCAGAAGATAGACCTTAGTCAACTGAAAGAGAGAACATGGATCTAGTTCTTTTGGGTCTAAATGTGTTGGAGCTGGAATATTCTCAAGGGCACTCACCAGTGATAGGGATCAAAGTTGGCATCTGCTTGAGAAGAGATGTCAGCCAGCCAGGAAATCATAGTGAGAGGGACATCAGGTTGAAGATTACTCAACTCAAAATTATAAGCCAAATGTTCCAGGTTTGTATTTCTCTGTTTCTCTTTTTCTGTCTCTAAATTATTTATTAAAATGTGAGCTCCATGAAGGGCAAGGGCTTCATCTGTCTTGTTCACAGCTGTATCAGCAGCTAGAAATGTGCCTGGCACATGGCTCACTAAATATTTGTGAAATGGATGAATAGCAAAGACCTAATTGAATGTTTAGGCCTTGATTTAGCTGAGCTACTCAATCTGGGAAGGCAGAGTATTGCAGAATATAAACAGCCCAACCAGGGTGTGGTGTGGAAACTCAAAGCACCTGTGAGGATAGTGTGACAGTCTCAGGGTGATGAGAGTGAGGAGTCCAGGGAGGCGACTTCTCTGAAGTTTTAAGTGGCACCTAGGATCTCAGCCCCTCTGTGCTAACTCTATTTCCATTGCCAGTCTCTGGGGCAATGTTTTACCAAACAGCCAGTCCTGACGTGGCTTCCTTACTTATACTCACACTAGGGGGACAGACCAGGGGAGCTAGGAAGTGCCATCCCCGAGGCAGTGTACAGGGAAACAGCTCCCTGCAGCCTCGGAAGAGAGATGGTACCTGTCTATTGAAGGAAGATGGCATTGGCTTCCTTCAGGCTGCAGAACCTTCCAGGAGTAAACAGAAGCAAGTTTTCAGGATGGAAAATCTCTAGGCAGACATGGGAAGCTGAACCCCCAAACTTCCCTCCTGAAATGTCCTTTCCTCCTGGGGTGTGCACCAGGATACTAGAGGCCACCCCCCATGACAAATAGCCTTTCTGATTGGACCTTCAAAGGACAGAGTCCTTTCCTTCATTTCACCTTAGCCGAGTTGAGACAGGCAGACATTTTTAAAAATTGGTTTTGCTAAAGAACGAAGAATGAGCAGAAACAGAAAATGACATAAAATCACTTTGTTTCTCAAGTTCTGACTTCCAGAGTGAGGATGCCTAGACACATAGGGGTAGCCCTAATTCCAAACTGCATTCCAGAGTCAGCTAAGGGGGCTGAAGTGGCAGCCAGTGGCCTCAGCCTGGCCTAAGTCCCTCTACTCCAGCTTTCAATAAGCCAATGCCATCTTTCTTCAAGAGACAGGTACCATCTCTCTTCCGGGGCTGCAGGGAACTGTTTCCCTGTACACTGCCTTGGGGATGACACTTCCTAGCTCCCCTGGTCTCTCCCCCTAGTGTGAGGGTGCAGCCAGTCTGTGGATGATTTGCAGAACAGCAGTGGTTGACAGCCAGCACATAATAGAGCTCTCAGGTCCGTGCTATCTAATCCACCTACCTCTGGAGCTTCCCTTGGCAACTCATTCCGGAAGCGCCCCTCCCCCCACACCATCTGGAAGTGGTTTTACAAAAACCTACTCATTATTGTTAAAAAACAACACGTAGGCTTTCGCAAGATCCAGTTATAACAGCAGCCCCTAGATTGTAAGTTCCTGGATGGTAGGGATATTTATTCACTGTTGTATAACCATCACTTGACACATAAAATGAATAAGTTCACAATAAGAGTGTTTTGATTATTTCTACATAACAAATGACTCCAAAATTTAGTGATTTAACAGCCCGGCTATTTTGCCCTAAGTTTCCATGGATTGGGAATTTGGATGGGACAAAGTGATCACTCTGTTCCACAATGTCCAGAGTCTCCATTGAGAAGACTTGAAATATCTAGGCCCTGCCAGGGGTCCTCAAACTTTTTAAACAGGGGGCCAGTTCACTGTCCCTCAGACCGTTGGAGGGCTGGACTATAGTTTAAAGATAAAAAACTATGAACAAATTCCTATGCACACTGCATATATCTTATTTTGAAGTAAAAAAAGAAAACAGGAACAAATACAATCACACCGCCTCATGTGGCCTGCGGGCCGCAGTTTGAGGACCCCTGCCTAGACTCTAGGGGTGGAATGATCCAGAAGCTCTTTTATTCACATGTCTGGCACTTGAGCTTTTATGACTCAGAGATTCGGGTCAGCTGGGACTGTGGATCTGCGCACCTACATGTAGCCTCTCTTGTGGATTGGGCTTTCTCACATCATGGCTAATTCAAGATAGTCAGAGTTCTTAAATGACAGCCACTCAGGGCTCCAAGGCAGAAGTCATGTGGCCTTTTATGACCCAGCCCTGATGTACCCCTGGACGTACTCTGGATGACGCACATCCAGATTCAGGAGAGGAGAAAGACCCCACTTCTCATTGGAAGGAGTGTTGGAAAACATTGGGATCATATTTTAAAACCACCCCAGTGGGTGAAAGATAAGAAAGCCCTGAGGATTTTGCACTCATTCCTTCAATAGAATTCATATTGTACATCTCCCTATGTTAAGCTCCGGATTGGGTTATGTGTAGGGATTTAGCACTAAACAAAATAGACTTTGTCTCTGCCATCATTATACAAATAGACACACAAACAAATGCATAATTATGGATCATGATGAGCACTCTTAGGGGGAGGAGGGGTATCCCTGAGAAAGAGCAGGAGACTTAATTTAGATTAGAAGTATCTTGCTCCCCTAGAAGCAAAGTCTGATGCAAGTTTTGTATGCAAGCTGTTTCTTTGGGAGGTGATTCCTGAAGCACCAGTAGGAAAACAAGGACACAAAGGAGAGCCGGGGAGGATGCCAGATGGTACATTTATAAGCAGGCCACCACTGTGGGTGAATGGGGCTCGGTCCTGTAGGACCCCTGGTTGACCATGTGGAACACACCTCAGATCGTCCCATCCGAAGGACGAAGAACCTAAAGCTTTCACCCACTGAATCCTACAGCCATAGTGGGGGCATTAGCATGGGCTGCCCACTCAGCAGCCAGAGATAGCTTCAGGCATAGGGTCCTAAGTGCTGGCAGGAGCCAAAGGAATGTGGAGGGCGAAAGGCCTGCCCCATGGGTCAGGGAAGCCCTCCAAGACCAAGCGTTCTTCTTAAAGCAGTTCAAGGGTCAAGAACATAGGATTTGTAGATGGTCTATATATTTTTCAGTGTTATATGTGGATTTTCACCAAACACCACCCCAATGGCAGCACTTAGCAGAGTGCCTTAGGCAATAAAATGCTTTGGGTTTTCTTTGTAATGACTGTCCCCACCGACCACCCTGCCCCACCTGCCCTCCCTTCTTGTGACTAATGGAAAAGATTGACAAAATTACCCACAGGCAGGCCAGCAAGCTGGGGTTGTTTGTGCGCAGAGGGAGTTTTCCCTTTGTATGAGGTTAACTGACGGAGTTGTAGATACCACACCCTACAACTCTAACCTCAGCTGAGCTTAGTGAGGCGGAGAGGCTAGCCTAAGTTGTCACTACACAATTCCTGGGGGGACCTTTCATGCCTAGTCAGTTCCTCAGGAGGAGAGCCTGAGGAGATAGAGAAGCAACACCCTTGTCAAGGGGTGGTGGGTCCCATTAGCCGGAGATCACTCTCTTGACACAGGCAGAGTTCATGGTCAAGGCCGGCTGTCCTGGCAACCTGAATGAAATTCCAGGAGACCACTCACAGTTCCTCACCAAAACCTTTACAACAGTGGACTTCATGGACCACAGGTCTGTGGCCAACTACAAAAATACAAAGAAGCAAGAGCACTCAGAGGAAAACTCAGTGTGCAACTGGAAGAAGTATTTTTATAAGATAAAATAATACTGTTATTTTCAAATAGCTGAATAGAATTTCTGTAAAAATTTTCAAAAACAGGGTTTGTCTCTTACCCTTCTCTCTCTCTCTCTCTCTTTCTTATTTTTAGTGGCACGATCTCACTCTGTTGCTCAGGCTAGAGTAAAATGGCACTATCGCAGCTCACTGCAGCCTCAAAATCCTGGGCTCGAGGGATTCTCCCACCTCAGCCTCACGGGCAGCTGGGGCTGCAGGTGTGCCTCACTATGCTTAGCTAATTTTTGTAGAGATGGAGGTCTTGTTAAGTTGGCCGGAGGTCTCGCTACGTTAGGCAGGCTGGTCTCAAACTCCTGGACTCAAGTGTTCCTCAGCCTCCCAAAGTGCCGGGATTAGAGTAGAGACATGAGCCACCAGCCTATCTTTAATGACCCTTTTAAAGCCTCCTTTTCCAATTTGACTGTTACCATATATCAAGTATATGCCATTCCTTGCATGAAGCATTTTTTAAAGTTAAAAATAATAATAATGACTGCTGCTGTAGTGACTTGTAGCACTTGGCAGGGTAGCTCAACTGAACCAGGAACGCAGCCCCTGGCCATTTGTCAACACATCTTCCTGCTATGTACTCTGGGGTGTTCTCCCACCCATCCCTGTGTCTGGACTGTGTCACTGTCACCCTGAGGACAGCAGAAAAGTACATGGGGGGGGGAGGAGAGAAAAGGAAAAAGAAGGGAGAGGGGAGAGGAAAGGTTAAGGAAAAGGAGAAGGAAAGAGGGGTGGAAAAGGGGAGAGAGGGCAAAGGGGGAAGGGAGAAGGAGAGGGGAGGAGAGGGGAGAGAATTCTACTGGGATGGAAAAGCCAGGAAGTCAAATTCCTAACCCAGCGATAAATAGAATCCCAGCTGCACGGAGAACAGAGCAGTGGTAAAATCATTCAAACTCGGAATTCCTGATGGTGGAAAATAAATTCATCTTTGCTAGTGAGTGGAAATTTCAGGAAGATGACCCTGTGGACTCTGGATCCCACATCCTCTGTCCCTGGTAGAAGGCACAGAAGTGCTGGTGAGTTGAGAAAGGAGGCTGGGGACTGCCCCACAAGTCTTAGCAGCTCTCGGGCCAAGTCACTTCAGGCCCAGAGAGGCAGAAAAGGCAGTTGAGTGCCACAGGAAAGAAGGTGGCAGTTGGAAGTTGGAAGATGAAAGAGCCAGGGAGCCTGGGACAGGGAGGGACCCAGAGCTGGAGACAGAACCAAGGAGCCCAGAGGGATGGGGTGACCTTGAGTAGAGACCCAGAAAGTATCTGACAAGGAGGTGAAAGGAAGAGAGGAGGTTTCAGAGTTGAAGGGAATAGAAATACTCCCCCTGCCCCCATATGGATGGCAGGCCATTGGCAAGCCTTGTCCCGACCCCACCCATGCCCAATGTTGGGCACCCCCAGAGGCTGGGCTTAGCCAGAAGCTCCTCGGGCTTCTGCATCTTCCTCACCCATCAGATCATTCCATCTGCTACAAAGGAAAAGACCTGACTCCAACCTCCTTCCAAGACCCAGTCCCATCCACACAAGAGGTGCTGGCTACCACTGATGAGAGGGACAGATGAGCAGGGAGACTGTGGGGGACACTGTTGACACTCCACCCACACCCTTTCAGGGGCTGTTTTTCTCAGCTATAAGCATCCCTCCCCCAGTTTCTAACAGGCTGTGCCTGTGACTCTTCAGGGGCTTGATCTGAGGGCTAGAGCCACTTTCCCCTCACTCTCAGGTGGAAATTTCTATCTCCATACCCAGGGGTAGCTCTTAGTCAGTGACAGATCCGTGAGGAAGAGTGTACGAAGACTCAGCTCTCTTACACAGACTCAGAAGTAGAACTTACCCAACAAACTCCCCCATTGGGTCAGGCAGAAGCTACCCTTTTATTATGGAGGGAATGTCCCCTCAAAATGTTGAACCCCTAACCCCCCAAATGATCATATTAGGAGGCAGGGTCTTTGGGAAGTGATCAGGCTATGAGAGTGGAGCCCTCATTCAGGGGATTAGTGCTCTTGTAAACAGATCCCAGAAGGGCTGGTGTGGTGGCTCACATCTATAATCCTAGCATTTGGGGAGAACAAAGTGCGAGGATTGCTGGAGACCAGGAGTTTGAGACCAGCCTGAGCAACATAGTGAGACCCCTGTCTCTTCAAAAAACAGAAAAATTAGCTGGGCATAGTATTGCGTGTCTGTGGTCCTACCTATGCATGACGTTGCAGTGAGCTATGATAACACATCTCCACTCCAGCCTGGGCAACAAATTAAGACCTTGTCTCAAAAAAAGAAAGAAAAAGAAAGGTCGGTGAGGCCCCAGGGAGCTCTCTCTGTCCACCATGTGAGGGCATGAGGAGAAGGCAGCTGTCTGCAACCCAGAAGAAGACCTTCCCTCAAACCCCCCAGAACAGTAAGAATACATTTCTGTGCTCTATGAGCCAATCGGTCTACAGGCTTTGTTACAGCAGCCCAGGCAGATGACACTTCTGCAGAGGGATTTTGTGTGAAATTGGTTTCCTCCCCTTCCCTATCCTGCTTCCCCCATACCCTTATGAGTCTCTTGGGAGCACTTCCATAATAAATCACTTCTATATGAATCCTCATCTCAGGGTCTGCTTCTGGGAAAACCGAAGTGATAGGGCCCGTGGGCAATAATAACAGTTGTTGCAGATAGCACCTCATCTAACCCTCAGAACTAGACAGCCACCTTGGTACTAAGTGCACAGAGGAAGAAACGGAAGCTCAGAGACCAGAAGGGACTTGCCCAGGATGGCATAGCTGGTGAGCAAAACAGCCCAGATTAAACCCAGGTGTGGCCAGCTCCAAAGCAAGTGTTTAGTCCTTGACACCCCACTGGAAAGAATTGGGGCTTCCATGCTCTCCCGGGCTGGGAAGAGCTCTGGAGCTTCTGAATGGAGCTAACACCTCCTGGACCCACTCCCAGGGTCAATGTGGGGCCATGTGGGCACTTAGGACCAATGAATAAGGAGAGAGAGAAAGCTGCACTCAGGCCCTCAGTTCAGGAATTGATTCTTCTGTGTTCGCCGTTCAGGGCCTTACCTGGAAGCAGTGCCCCAAAGCCCTGCTGGCTTTGTCATGCCCTCACAGCCCGTCAGCTAGGGGCCCACTAATTAATCAACCCCCCAATCTCCACGAGGATTTTTAAAAAAACCTCCCAACAGGCAGGACTGCCAAAAACACCCTTTGAATAAATGTTCAGGGTTCCATCCAGAGACACCAATAGTGACTGATGAGTCATCAGATGGCCAGCTGTCACCACAGAGTGCTATATATAGAAGGGGCAGCCTGGAGGGGTGCCTGGCACCTAATGCAAGGGGGAGGGGCAAGCACCTAGTAGGTGAGGCCCCTGCTGGGGACATGCCTGGTGCACTCGAAACTGCACCCTCAGCTCGGCCCCAAAATGGAACTCGGGTGAGCAGCTCTCCAGAACAGAATGCACTGTGAACTGGAAGCAGGCTGCAACAAGGCCGGACGTCAGCTACACCAGCACATTAATGATGGTTACTGACAAAGGTGGTAATGGGAGAAGAATGAACGGCTCAGCAAACTTCCCACACATCACCTAACTGACTTCCCAGTGGACATCCAGAGGACGTCCTCATCTAAACGGAAGTCCCAGACCCCAGGCTCACTTAGGAGAAGCCTGTGCTGTTCAGTATAGCAGCCACGAGGCACATGTGTCTATTGAGCAGTTGAAACATGGCCAGTCCACATTGAGATCCTCTGTGCACATGAAATATACACCAGATTTTAAAGATTACTTCCAAGAAAAGAATGTCAAATATCTCATTAATAATTTTTTTCCAGATTTCCTGTTGAACTGATAATGTTTTAGACAAACTGGGTTCAATAAGATATATTATTAAAATTAATGTCATCTGTTTCTTTTTACCTCTGATGTGGCTACTTGGACACTTAAAAGTGCATATGTGGCTCACATTTGTGGCTTGCATTATATTTCTATTGGACAGTGCCGGGTTCCAGGCTGGAGGCCAGAACCTTCAGGAAATCCTGGCTATGCCCTCTCTGGACAAATAAAGCCTGCTTTCTGGTTCTAGGCTGAGAGAGGCCAACTCTGCCCTCCACCTAATGCCAGTGGCCAGCTGCAATTACATGTACCAGTCAAAGAAGGTCCAGGTGACACACAAAAGCCCCTGAGTGTCTGTGTACCCCAAACTTGCCCCTTATATCTTCTAGAAACGTACAGCCTTCTCAGGGAAGGATGATGATTAAGTCTGCTTCTCTACTTAACCCTCAAGAGAATTAGATGCCATGTGATTGCAAAAAGAGACTGTGAAATAAGGGCACATCACAGATTAAGTTGACCCTTTCCCTCACATATGCAAACAGCAGAGACAGTCAAAGAAAAGAAGGGAAATGAGAAACAAAGTGAGAAGAAATGCAGGTGAAGCAGACAACTCAAGCTAAGAGGGAGAAACTGTATCCCAGAGATAAACACACAAACGTTACATACTGTGCCCACTGACACCTGGGGCTTGAGAAGGAAGTGTGTGCATGCATGCCTGTGTGCATGCATGCGGGTGTGCATGGGGGTACGTGTGCATGCATGGTAAGCAAGAGAGCACTAGAGAAAGCTTCTAGAATGAGGCAGACAGAACAGGAAGAGATGGCCTCAGGAGGCAAAAGCAAACAGAGTTTCAGGGAGTTGACAGCCTCCCTTTTGTGGCAAAGGCTGCCCTTTCTTTCTGTCAGTTTAAATTATTCACATCAGGACAATGGAAAGAATATAGCAAAATAAAAAATGCATTGGGGCCGGGCGGGTCCTGGATTCATGTGAGTTGGAAATGGAGCTGAGGGAGGAAGATGGGCTCCCTGCATGGCACCCAGGGGTGGGCTGGGCTCTGGGTGGCTGCAGTGAGGGGTGCTTTTCCACTTGCTCAGTACCCACATCAACTCGGAGTGTGGAGGGTTGGGAGAGACAAGACCAAACTGCGCACTCGCAGAGGCCAGACTTGGGGAGTTGTGAGAGTCAGACAAGGCCTGGAGGGCCCTGCAGACCACAGCCCCTCTGGAGCCAGGCTAGGGGCTGCCTTGCCGCCTATGGCCTCCGCCTGTCCCTAGACCGGCTGACACATTGTGCCAGCCTCCTGCTTATCCTGAGCTGACCCCTCACTGGCACGTCCAGGGTCCCCTGAAACTTTGGGTTATTCCAACCAAAGCAGCCTTAAGTGCTGCCAGAACAGGATGGGAGGAAAGAGGCTTCCCCACCCTTCTAGGTAATTACATCTAGGAAGAGGCCTTCTGGGAGGCTGTGCCCACCTTGGTCACCTCACCTAAAGGGATCTGCTCTCTAGGGGAACCAGGACAAATATATCTGTCTGCTTGGGCCACCACAGCAAAATCCCACGGGCTGGGAACTTCAACAACAGACATTTATTTTCTCACAGTTTTGAAAGCTGGAAGTCCAAGCGCAAGGTTTGGTTTCTTTTGAGGCGTCACTCCTTGGCTTGCAGACAGCCAGCCACCTTCTTGCTGTCTTTTCTCTGTGTGTGCATCTGTAGTGTGTCCCCTCCTTTTTTCTTTCTTTCTTTCTTTCTTTCTTTCTTTTTTTTTTTTTTTTTTTTTTTTTTTTTGAGATAGAGTCTCACTTTGTCCCCCTTGGTAGAGTGCCATGACATTGTAGCTCACAGCAACCTCAAACTCTTGGGCTCAAATGATCCTCTCGCCTCAGTTTTTCATTTTTAGTAGAAATGAGGTCCCCCTCTTGCTCAGGCTGGTCTTGAACTCCTAAGCGTGTGCAATCCACCTGCCTCTGCCTCCCAGAGTGCTAGGATTACAGGTATGAGCCACTTCGCCTGACCTCAAATCTTCTCTTCTAAAGACACCAGTCACGTTGGGTTCAGTCACCCTAACAGTGTCCTTAACCACCCCTTTAAAGGTCCCATCTCTAGATATAGTCATAGTCACTTTCTGAGATACAGGGGATTAGGGCTTCAACATATGAATTTGGTGGGGACACTCTTCAGCCCATAATAATGAAGAACAGAGAAAGACAAGGCCAGGCCCATATGAGGTTGGGGGAAGAGTTTGGGGGTTGGGGCACTCAGTGCCTGATAAACCTCATCTCCCCGCCTGTGCTGAGGGCCTCCTCCACATACATTTATAAAAACTGACAGCAACAGGCCAGCAACACGTCTGTAATCCTAGCACTCTGAGAGGCTGAGGTAGGTGGATTGCCTGAGCTCAAGAGTTCCAGAGCAGCCTGAGCAAGAGCGAGACCCTATCTCTACAAAAAAAAAAAAAAAAAAAGGAAAAACTAGCCAGGCGTTGTGGCAGGGGCCTGTAGTTGCAGCTACTTGGGAGGCTGAGGCAAGAGAATGGCTGGAAGCCAGGAGTCTGAGGTTGCTATGAGCTATGACGCCATGGCAGTCTACCCAGGGAGACAGAGTAAGACTCTGTCACACACACACACACACACACACAAAAACTGACAGCAACTGTACTGGGAGTTGGGAATACAAAACCCCCTGCTCCCAGGGAACACAGCAACTACCAGCCATGAGAAGTTGATTCCCCCAAACCCCACATCCTGAAGAATTGTTGCATCAATGGCCACATGAATCAAACAGAAAGAGAAAGACAATGCGAGAGAAAGGCAGAGGCCAAGACAGACAGACACAGAGAGAAAAACACTGTCTAGAGAATCCTGGCAGTCAGCCCCCAGAACAGTGAGAACAGTAACATGGTAGTTGTTTTGCCTTTGTCACGAAAGTTTAGAGTGACTTATAATGCAGCAATGGATAACTGGAACATAGGCCAAAACACAATTGCCTGGGTTCATGCACACACACAAGTACACAAAAATCCCCCTTTGCAGGACCTGTTTCGAGGTTCCTGGCAGCAGGGCTAGGTGCTGGGTACTCACTCCACAGATTCTGGGGACAGGCTACCAGGATTCACATCCCTTTTCCATCACTTCTTAGCTATCCAACATTGGATGGGTAAATGAACACCTCTGCCTCAGTTTCCTCATCTCCGAACTGGAAATCATACTGGAGCCTTCTGCATGGGATGGCTGGGAGGAACTGTGCCGGGCATGCAGCAAGTAAAAGCTTGATAACCGCTGGGATGATATGACTCAACATCCACCCTTTCCGCTTCCTAACAGGTGGGCCGAGAAACATACCATTTCTGGCAGACATGCTGCTGACCGCCCTTTTCCATCACACTGAGGTCACCAGCTCTAGGGCTTACACTTATTTGTTTTGTAAAAATGTCAGCAGCTGGGCCCCAGTCCCTTCCCTCAGCCCTTTGGGAAGTCAGTTCCCCCGACCCCCATGATGCTTGACTTCTGTCCCTGCCACTGTCATCTCGAGCCTTTGCCTTGCAAACCACAGATTAGTAGAAGACAAAACAGCTAAGGGCTGACCTCAATACCTGCTTTGAAAGCCTCTTGACCTAGCCCAGCCACACAGCTGTGGAACACAGGATGAGCAGGCAGCAGACAGTGACATTTGGCTGGGCTTGCCACACCTTCCTGTCTCTTCTTCTGTGGGGTGGCTGAACAGTGCAGCCATCAGGACCCCCTATACATAGAGGGCATCAAGGACCCATTTTCCAGAGACAGTTCCCACAGCCTGCAGCAGACAAGGCCATGCCAGGGTGGTTGTAGCTTTGGAAGCCCTTTGCACTGCCCTGGGCCCATTGAGGTACCAGCAGACCCAGAGGCCAAGTTCCTCCCCTGAAGAATTAGAGAAGCAGGGCTGGGGGCAGGGGGACAGCATAAAGTCAGCAGCATGAACGCTTTCTGTCTAGCCAGGGCCTGTGTGACCTCCAGAAGGGTCCACTCTGCCTGTCCCTCTAGTCAGCCCCCTGACTCTGCCCATCCTAAATCCCCTGTCTTGGGCACCCATGCTTCTCTGCCTTTCCAACTGTCTCCCTCTGGGGGACCCAACCTCTCAGTAAACCACCAGCCCATCTCCACGCATGGGCCATTTTTCTAACTTTCCTTTTGCGGTTAACTGGCTCCCCTACCCAGCAACACAACCCTCCCTTCTCTTCTGATTCTTGTGCCTCTCTCCCTCCCTCGCTCCCTCCCTCCCTCCCTCGAGGTGGCCTCAGACTGACCATATGACAGGTCCTCTGGCAGCTCCTCCCCAGCTTCTTTGGGCTGCAAGGTGTGAAGGCTTTTGATGTGTTCACCAGCTCTCTTACTCAAAATAATCCCCACCCCAGCCCCTCGGGTCACCTTGAAAAATGATCCATAGTCTCTAATGAAACAGTTGGTTCTTTAGAAAAGACACCTGGAACTTTCTCTGCAGCTATGAGCCATGTTTGTCCATGGGAGCACTCTTGGTATTCAGGCCTGGACAAATCCCCACTGTATGGGACAGTCTCCCTCATTGTAAGATATTAAGTGTCCTTGGCCCCCTGCCCACGAAATGCCAGTGGCACCCCCTAGTCTTTGTGACAATCAGAAATGCACCCTCATTTCCAGATGCCCCCCAGGGGGGTGCAACGGTCCCTGAATAGGAAAGCACTATTCATCTCAGGATAAAATTCTTTCTCCTCCACAACAATCACCAAGCAGCATCTCCCGGCAGGATCAGTTGTACGCGCTTGATTGGCTCAATCTCCATCATGTTATTAAACCCGGAGCCAACGACACAGCACAGCGACTCTCTTCCTGTTCCTGCACTCACAGGCTCGCACGGTGAGCAGGGGCTCCAAACCACCCCGAGGAACTCAGGCCCTAAATCTATCCCTCTTTATTAAGAATTAGGTGTGGGTGACCCCTGATAGATAATTCTCAGCAAAGCATTTACTGAGAAGTTGTTTAATTCTACACACCCCCTTCCATCACTGGCATCACTTTGAAAAATATACAAAATAAAAGAGCGACCATTGTTGGAAGAATTCCGCTGGAGCTATTTGTCCGTCAAGGTCTATTGAGTCAAAATTTCCAGTTTAACCCCACATGCTCGGCTCCCTTGCCTCTGATGTGAGATTAGTATTGGTACCTTCAAAAGAGAGGGGAAATAGAGTGTTTGAAAGAAAGAGAAAAGGAAATAAGATAATCCTCCCTCTACAGCGTCTATGCTTTTGAACATAACATGGAAATGCAAGCCCTTCCACCTGGATCTGCTGGGAGGGAGATCATCTGTTCTGACAGCGACATAGCTTTGTACACACCTGCTGACAACCCTGCCTGTCTGTGGGTACAGCTGTCATAGATCCAGATACCTTGGGCCATTTCCTTTTTGGAATAATAGTTCCCCATGCCTATAGTTTCTTGCTGATGTCATAGAATCCTAATCTCACAGTGACAGCCTGAGCCTGAAGTTTTAGGGGATTTTAGTCTTCTCGTGTCCATTTGTGTGGAGCTGATGAACACTGTGGCCTCTCTTCCCAGAAAAAGGCACATATGTGTACACATAGGGTGTGTCCACATGCATGCACCCACTCCCACAGAAGTTTACACAAAGTCATGAAGCCTCAGAATCCACCCCTTGTTCAACCCAAGAGGAAATCTAATGTCAAAGTAGCTTTGGTGGTACCTACAGATATGATTCGGTTCCCGCAGGGAAGGAGACCAACTCTTGAATAGTTCTTCCTGAAATAAGCCAAGAGCCTCGTAAAGACGATGGCCCCTGGAGATAGCTCTGCTGTTTTGAAAATACAGCAAGAGATAATGAGAGAAAGCTTCCGGAGACCACTGTCGCTCCTGCACACACCAAATTTATGTGGACTGCAAAGGAGAGAGGCCATAAAGCGAAATGACCTTGAAAGACTCAAAACCCATTGCCCCGAAGTGAAACAATTCGTGCTGATGGCAGTTTCTGTAGATAATAACACCGCGTTGCAGTACACTTGCACAATGCTTTACATGGCTCCAAAGGCTGTCACTGGCATTACTCATCAGTCTCACAAGCACTCTGTGAAGCCAGGACCAATGTAATTGTCCCCATGTAGAGGTTGTAACAAAAAAGGAGCACTCAAAGAGTTGAAATGATGCCTGAAAGGACATGCTGGTTGGTGGCAGCAGGGCTAGGAGAACTTGGGTGTCAGCTGACCTGATGTCCAGTGTTCACAGGAATCTCGAGGGGATAATACACTCCCCTGGGGCAATCAACTAACAGTTCATGTAAAAGCCATCCTCTGAGCTACTAATCCAGATCTCTAAAGGCCTAGCCCCAGGGCTTCAGAAGCCTAGTTGGGCCATGAGAAGGAATAGCCCTAAAAGCTCCTTTCTGAACTTGGTGCTTGGGAGCCTGGCTTTAAATGTGTGCCACAACCTCCAAGTAACTCCCCTTCTCTCCTCACTATTAGAGGGTGCAGGAGTAGGAAGGGCCACAAAGAAAGGGAGGGAGAAGGGAAGAAGAGACAAGGGGAAATGATATAAAAGAGAAACCCCACACTGATGCAGGTAAGAAAGAATGGAGCGTGTGAGCAATAGCCAGTGAGGCAGAAAGCAATGACACCAGCAAGACCCACGCCTGGTTTCATCAGATGTTTAGCCCCTGCCTAACACAGGTCACTATCCTTCCAGCCAGCCTTTTTGCCACCTACCAGCCAACTCTAAGCCAGTACCATAGGGTTGTTATGGCTTGAACCTCATTTCTGGCACTAATTTCTGTATAGGGTAGGAGCTTAAAAGGATTTGTTCTATAAAATTTGTATTCAGCCAAAAGGCCATACTTAAAGACCTAGAAGGTCACATAGGTTATCCTGAGGTACCAAGCAAACTCCAACATCTCATTCCCCAGCCCCCAAATCTGGATTGTTCTCTGTATCTGGCCTCATTCCTCAGAATCTCACTCCTCCATCCCCTGAATCTTGATCCTTCTGTCTATATGATCTTTTCGGCTCAAGCCAGCTAGATCGGGCTTTATCACATGGCGAGGCCAGTAGATGAAGTAGCTGTCTTATTCCCTTCTGAATTCTATAACAAAGTATCCTAGACTGCATAATTTACAAACAACAGGAATTTGTTGTTTACAGTAAATGGTGGTGGGAAGTCCAAGATCAAGGCAACAGCAGATTTGGTATCTGTGAGGGATCTCTGCTTCATAGACAGTGTCTTGTTGCTATGTCCTCACATGGAGGAAGGGAAAAACAGGCTCCCCTCAAGCCTCTTTGGTAAATCCCATTTATGAGGTCAAAACTCTCACAAACTAAGCACCTCCTAAGGGTCCTGCCTCTTAATACTGTCACTGGATATTAGGCCCCAGCATAGGAATTTTGGAGAAATACAAACATTCAGATCACACCAGCGGGCAAGCCTCGATACTCAAGTACTCATCGAATCTTTCTTACATCACACTTACGGGTGTCCCATTGGCCAAAGCAAGTCCTGTGGCTAAACTCAGCGTGAGAAGCAACTCCCCTTGGATGTGGGTCTTGAGAGGTGTGACTGATTAGTGTCATGTTTGTAATAATCTACTACACACACCAGTAAGAGTATCTCCCCGCCTACATCATGACTAAAATGCTATCATTTATCTGTCTGACCTTTGACCTAAGCATTGCCCTCTTTATCTTGCTCTCTGAAAAATTGGGCATGGCTTTATTGCATATCTTATGGCCCAGCAATTTCATTGTGAGGTATATAGCTCGGAGCAATGAGGTCTATGTCCAGCAAAAGCCATGCACACAAATGTACAGAGCAGTTTTATACATAACAGCCCAAAACTGGACATGATCTAAATGCCCATCAACAGAAGAAATGATAAAATAATCATGGTATATTTATACAGTAGGATACTATATAAACTTGAAAAAGATCAAAGTACTGCTAGCACAACAATGTGGATGAACATCCCAATGTTGAGCAAAGGAAGCCAGTCACACAAGAACATATGTCATATGATTCTATTTATTCAAAGTTCAAAAACAGACAAATCAAGTCTAGGTCATTAGAAATCAGATAGTTTGGCATTGTGGCGCATGCCTGCAATCCCATCTCTTTAGGAGACAGAGGCAGGAGAATCACTTGAGGTCAGGAGTTGGAGATGAACTTGAATAACATAGTGAGGCCCTATCTCTGCAAAAAAGTCTTTCAAAAATTAGCCAGGTGTAGAGGTGCACAACTGTAGTACCAGGTACTCAGGAGACTGAGCCAGAAGGATTACTTGAGCCCAGGAGTTCAAGACTACAGTGAGCTATGATCGCACCACTGCACTCCAGCCTGATTGACAAATGGAAAACTACATCCTTAAACAAACAAAAAAAAAAAAGTCAGAATAAAGGTTACCTTTCCAGGGATAGCAAGTGGGAAGGCCACAGGGAACTTCTGGGGAAGTGCTAGAAATGGCCTGTACCTTGACCTGGCTGACCATGAGTCTGTACACATGTACAAAGTCATAGAGCTGCACACTTAGAATTGGTGGACTTTACTGTTCACATGTTAAATCTTTATGGTTTCAAAAGTACATTGTTAAAAATAATAAACGGTTTCTTAGTGCAGCTGCTCCAGACAGGATAGCAGCAACCTTGGGAGGGGGCCGGAGGAGGGGTGGGTGGGAGTAGCTCAGCCTGGCCCACTGTAGCCTGCCCCTTGCCTACTCCCAAGTTAGCCAGAGAAAGACCTTACCCAGGCCCTGAAGGCTCTTGAGCTGGGGGGGTGGGGGGGGATTTCAGGCTGGGGCCAGCGGGTGGCTATGGGGACTCCTCTTGGGAAATGCTTTGAAGAGCCTTTGTTCCCAAGAGTTGATCAAGGAAACAAGCTGATAATGAACAGCAGAAATAACAATGCTTAATAATGGGCAGAACAAAAATGGATTTCAATTCCTGCAGCTAATTTGCCAGGAGACTTATTCCTGAGGCAGGCTGTGCTCTCCACTCATCAGATGATGGGGTAAATAAGGAAATGTCAGGGCCAGCTCCAGAGGTGGGAGATGGGGAAGAAGAGAGGGGAGAAAGGGGAGAGAGATAGGAAGGGAGGAGAGGGGAGGAGAAGAGAGAGGAGGGAAGGGAGGAGAGGGGAAGAGAGGGAGGGAGAAGCAGCAGGTCTGAATGGGCTCCTGGGAAATGTGTGGAGCTAGGGAAGTAAGTGACCCTGGGGAGTAGGAGCAGGCAGGGGCTCACCTGGTTCCCAGGCTGGGTCACTCACCCTGTGAGGAAGGGCAGGAGCCCTCATGTCTTAAGGATGCTTCTCAAAGGCCCTCCAGCCTCTTCTGTCCTCATGAGGGCTGCACAGCCCAGGGATCCTCCCCCAAGTTCCCAGATGGGTTCCTTTGACTCTTAAACATATACCCCACACATACTGCCTCCCCCAGAGCTAAGGACGGGGTAGCAAGACCACACAGCAATGGAAGGAAAACCCTTGTCAAAGAAGGAAAATTCTAATTGGGCCCTAAATGCTCCAGCTACAGAAAGATTATTTCCCCGCCTCCAGTTGCAAAGAGAGCAACTAACAATCTACCCCTACCCTGCAAAGGTCTTACTGCCCTCTCCCCCCTCCCGTACCCCACCCCACACAGGCTGATTTGTATACCTTTTATCACTCCATTAAAAATGAGTACTCAGAGATCCTTTTTCCAGGGTGGGGGCAAAAGGCAGCCTGAGCCTCCTCTTATTTTTAATGGGAGAGATGTCAGCTTGGAGCCCCACCTGAGGTCTTAGGGGGAAAGGTGGGTCAGCACTCCCATGTGAGGGTCAAATGTATTAAGACCTGCTCACAACCAGAGTCTTCAAATGACCTTGTCAGTGGCCAGTGAGAAAAGTACTTCCTTTCCCACCATGCCATTCCCTATCTGTCCCCAGTCGCCTCCAGCTGTGCCTGGCTTCTCAGGAGTCTTGCCCTGCCCCTCTCACAGAGGCCCAGGCTCCAGATCTGCTATTTCCCACCTACCTTCCCCACTTCTGTACCCCAAGTTGTTCTACAACATCCCCATCAGGTGTGGGGGATGCCAAAGCCTACGTGTACTTCTCTGTCTCTGACCGTGAACCTGCCGGAGGCTCAACACTGGTGGACAAGCATTGAAGGAACTCTTCAATTCCCACTACTTGACTGCCTGCCTACATTGACAAATAGATCTCTCTCTTTTCAACTTTAGCAGAGTGGATTCTTCTTGCTAAAGGCTAAGTACTCGCTGAGTTGCAAGTTTTAGAAAATGAGGCCATTGTGGGGCTATTTCTGAGGGAAAGAAAGACCTGCAGTGCCAGCGCCAGCCCCGTCCACCTCCCACAAGAATTGGGCACCATTATTTTTACATCGGGGAAAATTCCGTCTCCTATTTCAAGAAAAACAGCTGAATCTGGCTTCGTCTTCTGCAGAAGTATACACTGGCAGGAGAGGGCAGGGGTTTAACTCTTAAAGACAGTTCAGAGCCAGTGACCAAAAGGAACTTCAGACTGAAGATGACTTTGCAGCATCTAAGAGGGCTTTCCTGGTGAAGCCCCTGCAGTTAGGGTATCAGCTGCAAGAAAACAGGGGGTCCTGGAGAGAGAAGAGAACCCCCCATGGCATCCTGCTGAGAGTATTGCCAGGCAGAGGACAAGGAAAGGTGGAGTTCCTGGTCACTTTTGAAACCAGTTATATCAGTTTCTGGGGCTGCATAACAAAGTACCACACAGTGGGGGGTTTAAACAACAATTTTGTTTTCTCACAGTTCCGGAGGCCAGAAGTCTGAGGTCAAGGTGTTGGCGGGGTTGACTCCTCTTGAAGCCACTCTCTTCTTGGCTTTGGGATGGCTGCCTTCTCTCCGTGTCTTCACACGGTCTCCCCTTGGTGTGCATCTGTGTCCTAATCACCTCTTCTAATAAGGACACCAGGCGAATTGGACTGGGGCCCACCCGTATAACCTCATTTTACTTTGGTTACCTTTTTAAAAACTTGTCTTCGATCGCTTCTCGGCCTTTTGGTTAAGATCAAGTGTAGTATCTGTTCTTATCAGTTTAAAAACTCTTGTCTTCCAATGCGGTCATATTCTGAGACCTGGGGGTTAGGATTTCAACATTTGAACTGTGGAGGGTGGGGCACAATTCAGCCCATAATGCCAGTACAGGGTTTCTCTTTTGCTTCCCTAATTACAACTATTCCAGCTGCAGTTGACCTTATCCCAGGGCTGGGAGACTGCTCAGGGTTGTGAACTATGTGAACCACACATAAAAGGGTCCGTGTCTACCCTACCCTCAGGCTCCTTCCTGCCTCCTCCGAGAAGCCCTCCTTGGCCCCTGAGCTCAACCCCAAAGGGGTTTTCCCTTTGTTAAAGTTCACCGGAAAGGATCATCTGAGTTGTGCTCTGTGTACCCTGAGTATAAATCTGCTTTCTAAGATCTTTAAGGATAGGCGAGCCTCACCTCCACCCCAACCCCCAGCCCCACTACCAGTACCCATTTCCTCCCTCTCCCAGCTAAGCAGTTTGGGGGTTGGGGTTGGCTATAGGCCCAGCTTCAGGGATCAACCAGATTGGCTGTATGCATGTAAGAAGGGAGGACACACGTGACCAAATCGGAGCAGTCAGAGTGAATATCAGTGAATATCAGATAAGAATGCTAGGACACAGAGTCTCTCTTCTGGGCTGGGTTTAGTGTGAAAAAATGCAAGGCTTACAGTAGAACAGGTACAACTGTGTGACAGGGGTTGGGGGCAAACAGAGTCTAGAAGTTCCAGGGATTTGGATGGGGCTCGGGATGGGAGCAGTAACAGCCACTGTGTACAACCAGGAAGCCCATCCAGAGGGAACAGCAGATAAGGGGTCGTGGTGGTGGCATCACTTAAGTCCTAGATCAAGCCCTACCTAAGCAGGTTACCTCTGGACCTCAGTAATATCAACCAATAAATTCCCTCACTCACTAACTTGGCTTTGGGTTCACAATGGAAAAATCACTAACTGATAAAATTTCTTTCAGATCCTTGAAAGATCCCAGCCCCCAGATAGTATGGGCTCTCAATAAATATAGTCATGAACTGTATAACACTGTTTAAGTCAATGATAGATCACATATATGACAGTGGTCTCATAAGATTATAATACTGCATTTGTACTGTACCTTTTCCATGTTTAGACATGTTTAGATACACAAATACTTACCTTTGGGTGGCAGTTGCCTATGGCATTCAGTACAGTAACACCCTGTACAGGTTTGTAGCCTAGAAACACTAGGCTGCACCATACAGCCTAGGCGCGTCGTAGGCTGTACCATATAGGTTTGTGTGAGTGCACCCTCGGATGTACACACAATGACAAAATCCCCCACCAACAAATTTCTCAGAATGTCTCCCCATCATTAAGCGATGCAAAGTCTCAGCCTGTGAAGGCTCTGTAGGTAAAGAAACTACGGCCAGAGATAAAGGGATTTGCCAAGTTTCCTGGCCAGTTAGTGGCAGAGTCTGGATGACAGGCCACTGTTCCTCCACCCTTTCACCCCAAACCTTGTCCCTGGGCAAGAAGGAGGGGCCAAGAAAGCCAGTGTGAAGCCACAGTACCCTCAAGTCCCCAAAGAAGAAGACTCAGTTACAAACCAGAAGGCCAGAAGAGAGGCGAGGCAGGAAATTGAGTGGCTCCATGTCAACCACATGTTCTGAGTCACCTTGGGGCTGTGAGTAAGACGCTAGTGCAAGGATAGTGAGCAGCAGCTGCCAATCCAGGCAGCAGGCATGGCAGTGTCCCCAGGACCTCAAGGGCCTCACTGCATGCTCCGGACTGGCTTCTGCCTTCAGGAAGGCTGTCCCCAAGTGGAGTGGTGGGCTTGGCAGGCTCCAGAAGGAGCAGAAATATGTGAGGAGACTCAGGTGTCTGGTGCCTGTGCTGGTTTGGGAGAGCAGGAAGAGTGTGCAGAGTACCTGGGAGACCTTAGGCACCTCTCTCCCCAACATGGTGGCTTGAGGGTAGCCAGACTTTTTAAATGGTAGTTCAATGCTCCAAAGACCCATGTAGAGGGAGGAGGAGGAAGAGGGGAGAAGAGACAAAGTGCCAGGTGAAGCCGTATCACCTTTTATGACCTGGCCTCAGAAATCACACAGCTATCACCTCCACTCATTTAATTCATTGTAAGTGTCTGGCCAATGTTCAAGGATTGAGGAATTAGACTCTGCCTGGTTGGAAGGACTATTAAAAAAATCCAGACATGGTTTTAAACCATCATAGACACATACATGGCAGAGCAACGAGGAGCCCAGATCCTCCAGGCAATGGCAGAACCACCCGCCACCACCTAAATCTGAACTTCCTGAATCTGAGAGAGAAAGTTAATGCTACCTTGGAGTTTTTGGTTACTCTCAGTGAAATCTAATCTTAATTGATACAGAAAGCATGACCTACCACGTCCTGGGCACGAAGCAAACTTTGAAGCCAAGACTCACTGAGTGGGAGTGGACAGGCCAATGGAAGGAGCCAGGAAATGTGGCAGTGGCCACACTGGATGATGGATCTCAAATATCTCTTAGATGCACTTGTACTTGTTACACTGTATCCCAATGCCCATTTGTTAAGGTGAGAAAACACACAAAGGAAATGTTAGTATGGAAGGCAGTGGAGGGCAGGTCCTAAGTTTCCATGGGTGGAATCAATGAATGAATGAATAATTAAGGGCATAACAGGTCATATCAGGTCCCCAAACCAAAGGTTCTCAGATGTGACCAAGGTGCCCAGGCTGGCTGGAGACCACATTGTGAAAAAGTCTCTTTTCCTAGGAGCCTTCTCTTTTTCCTCTCCTCCTTCCCCGCTCCTTCTCCTCCAACCCATCTGTCTCTGTCTTCTCATACCCACCTGGTTCGTATTCTTAGTGCTCTGATCCCAGGAAACCAGGCAGTTTCTGGTGCCCTGGAGAAAACCAATCAAGCCATCCATCCCAAGTCTTTGGCAGGCCTGGTAAAAGTGGCCTCAACACACCGCCCATCTTTCTCTCCCCTCCCCCCACCACTTCAACCTGCTGCAGTCCCCTCATCACCTTCTTTGTCCCTCCCTGCCTCCGCAGAGATGCCCATCTCCCCTTCATGTTCTAGTCAACTCCTACTCATCCTTCACCACTCTGCTCAGATGTCACCTCCTCTAGAAAAGGTGTCACCCCAAGCCAACACAGCAGGCAGGCCCCACTGGGATAAGTGCCCCCTCCCAGGTACTCCCAGAACCCCATGCTCACCTGTGTCAGAACATTGAGCCACTGTGGTGAAACAGAGCACCTTGGTCTATAATAAGAAACATGGAGTTGCAGGGAAGGTGTGTTCTCTCCGGGGAAGGTGTGTTCTCATTGCAGAACCTCCAAAAGCATGCCTTCCAGAACACCTGCAGTAGCAACCCCACTGGCTCAATCATCCCTGGCTAACAGCAAAGACTAACCCAGAAGAGGGCGGGTCCTGGGTTGCATGGCACGGAGTCAGTGCCCTCCTGGCAGCTCTCGCATCAAGGCAAGCGGGCATCCCTGTATTGTATCCGGGCCGTTACACTGCCTGTTCCTTGGGCTGGTTCCCTGGAATGTGAACTTCTAACACGCTTAAGCCATATCTTTCCCACTCTTTCCCTGGACACCTCTGTTGTGATAGGCCATGGTAATATTTCCAGAATCTTGCCCCTCTCATCAAGAGGTGGTATCTTTTTCCCCTCCCGTTGAACCTGGGTGGGTTAGTAGCTGTTCTGACTAATAGAATGTGGTGGAAGTGACGATATGTGGTTTTGGTGCTATATCATGAACTGCAGCTTCCATTTGCTGCTTTCTCGTTCTCTTTTGGGACACTCACCTTTGGAACCTGCCTGCCATCCTGGGGGTTACACAGGAAGGTCATGTATAGGTGTTTGGCCAACAGTCCCAGCTTAGGGCTTTGAGCATCAACAGCCAGACACGCTTGTGAGCAAGCCTCCCTCCCAGGAGAGCAGCACTCTCTTGACAATCAGCCCCCCCACCAGTGCCCGCAGCAGCAGAGAAGCCCCGGGGCAGAACACGGAAGGCACAGATGCACAGAACTCACTTTGGGTGAGAGGCTATCAGTCTGAGCTGAGTCAAAGCCCTCACGGAACTGTCCACTGTGGCCACAGCTGGAAGCGGTGGAGGTGAGGCCTTGAGGAAGTAAGCCAGGCACCACAGGCAAATGACCCAGCAGGTTCCATAACCTCTGTCTCCATCTCTGTTTTCTCATATGCAAAATGGAAATCCTAACAGGTACCTGTAAGGGTGAAGCGTGATAACCGCAAAGCACCGGAAACTCTGGAACTGCTCCACGAATGTTAGTCTACTAGAAAACAAAAAGGGCTTCAGGTTCCCAGGAAGACTTCCCTATCGATCACAGATGGACTGCTCTTGAGAGCCATGATTTCCAGATGCAAACAAAGAGGGTGTTTTGGAATTCTGAACTTAACTTTTCAGATGGCTTGAACTTGGAACATTGATTTTTATACCAAAATATATAGAATGGGGAAGAGGGAATGAGAGCAATTTTCCTGCCCCTGATGCAGGGAATCAAGTTTCTCCTAGTTTGAGAAGTTGGCTGGGTGGTAGAAGGGTCTACATGTTGGTAGGAACCCTGGATCAGGCCTGAGGCTCTTATGGCACAGGGATGAGAGAGATGGAAACCCGAGAGAGGTTTATGGGCAAAAAGAGGAGTGGGATGGCACCTCCCTCCACAGAAGACAGCAAGGGAAGCCTGGATGCCATACAGAGAAGGTTCACATTTAGCCTGAAACTGTGGAGGTCAAGTGCCTATACCTAAATGTAGGGCCTCAGCAGCAAATGTAAGGGTGGCCCAGGTTCTGCACATCCCAGCACGAGAGAGATAGGAACCAAGACCACCAAAGCCTCCACCCACCATGGCACCAAGCGAGAGGACTGATCAAAGGGGCATGAAGAGGGGCCAGCCTGGACATCAGGTTCCATGTTCAAGTCCAGGACGGACAAGTACAACTTGTCCAAGGCCAGGAGCCCAGTGGGTAGGAACAGGAAGAAGAGGCCATCATGTGAACACATGTCCCTTGATCAATCCCAGGACAGTGTGGAGGCCATCATTCCCACTCCCAGCACTGCAGCTCGTGCCCAGGAGAACGAGCAAGAAAGAATCCTGGAGAGACAGCATTTGCCTAAAAGCAACCATGATTTAAACCACGCGTGACTGTTACCTTGACTTGGCAAGTTTAAGTTGTCCACTATCAGCAGAAACAGGGACTCAAGGGCCTGGTTAAGGCTGCAGTTGGGGAGGGATAAAGAAAAGCTACATATTAGCACACCTGAGTGTCAGGAGAGCAGAATTTAAACCTGCTACACAAGGCTTTACTCAAGGCTTGGGAATAACAGGAGGAAATTAAGCCAGAGCAGAGCATACACATAAATAATCCAGTTGACAAGCTGCACTGGCTTCCCAGGGTCCCTGTCCCTGCAGGAGGCACACGCATGGGAGGGGGCAGGCAGAGGGAGGAGAGGAGGAGGTCAGGAGTCTGTCCAAAGCAAGACAAAAATGTGTGACTCTCCTTTTTGGATCCTGCTGCCTCTCTCAACAACTCTTAATTACTAGCAATCAGCTCTTAATTACCTATAACAAGAGAGACCAGGGAAAACACAGATAAATGAAATCTACAGATAATCCCCAAACCCCAATTTGATCGATAACATCATCCAGCTTCCCCAAGTAACCTTTGCCAGGACATCTGATCTGACAAGTTGCAGAACAGGATGATCCCCAGCCCCCCATCTTTCTTTGCCTTTGCCCTTGTCCCTGCCCACCTTCCATTGACGTAAGGGGAGAAGCAGGTGGGCCCTTAATAATTCCCACTGGGTACTCCTTCCTTCCATTCCTGAGATGAGGCTGCCAGGGCCCCTGGCCAGGTGCCAGGCTCCAAGCCTCCTGGTGCTGGACTGTTTTCACTGTCTGTTTGCCCAACAAACAGGAGTGCTGTCTGAGAATTCAAGCCACCTTGGAGGACAGGAAGGGAAGACAACATGTTCCAGTGCGAGGGCCTCTATGTCCACACCTGAGGCAGAGCACAGAACCATGGCAGATTAAAACCTGGAATGACAGCAGGGATGGAGAAAAGATGGCCCAGCCGGGGAGCTCCCTGTTACCTAACTTTTCCACAGTCGGGGATTCTTCGACTCACTTTGCCAAGTGGCCAGGCAGGACATATGCCTCAGGCCCTGGGGCATATGTGCCTGGGCTAGCAGGATCCTGAGAAAGCTGCCTGTCTTGCTTTAAAAGAATGTTTTGGGGTCATCACCTGGGGGGTGGGGAGAACATTCTGCCCGAGAGTTCCCCAGTGGCACAGCAAATAGCCCAGTAGCAATTAAAGAGAAAAAAAAAGAGGGAGCAGGGGAACCCAGAGAATCCACAGTGCCCTCTCCCCTTCCCCCCAGGGATGGCCAAGGCA
>CAUYPK010170407.1:0-11631 GCA_963574355.1 Loris lydekkerianus
GCCCCCCACAAGTGAGCCCCTGCAGCCCTGTCCCCCACAGGTGAGCTCCTGTAGCCCTGCCCCCCACAGGTGAGCCCCTGCAGGCCTGCCTCCCAAAAGTTAGCCCCTATAGCCCTGCCCCCCACAGGTGAGCCCCTCCAACCCTGCCCCCCACAAGTGAGCCCTTGTAGGTCGGCCCCCCTCCAGGTGAGCCCCTGCAGCCCTGCACCTTACAAGTGAGCCCTGTAGCCCTGCTCCTCACAGATGAGCCCCTGCAACCCTGCCCCCCTCCAGATGAGCCCCTGCAGCCCTGCCCCCCACAGTGAGCCCCTATAGGCCGTCCCTACAGGTGAGTGAGTGTAGTAGCTCACAGGTGAATCATAGTCTGGCCTTTCACCCTCAGCCATTCTCTGTTCACCTGCCTGGAGTCCTGCCAAGCCCCCCCCCAACCCCCCCACAGGCAGTTACAATTAGGGGACCCTGGATAGCTCAGCTTCTGGTGCTCAGTGAGGTGAATCTCACAGTGCAAGCAAGACTCAACTAGATGACAGAACCCTTTCCAACTGGAAACAAATGGCATTCTATCCCAGCCTTTTTATTCCGAGTCTCAATGACTCAACAGGATGATCACCTGGGTACTCCCTCTGTCACTTTTTTGTGCTAGCACATCCCCCAGGGTCTTCCCTGTTCCCAGCATGGGACTGAAAGCCCAGGCAGGTGGTCCTGCCTGGCCAGCTCTGGCAGAGGCAGGACACACACTCTGGCCCTCAGCAGTCGCTCCCGGCTCCTTTCCCACAGATGAGAAATTCCTTCCCTAGCTAACAATTTCTGCTAGAGCGGTCTCACTAGAGAGTTCCACATTTTTTGTGTTCTCATTGTAATTCTTTGCCCGATCCAGCATCTAACGCCTCAAGTCACTACTTTGAAGAATTCCCTAAAGTCTCGAATCCTTTAAGGAAACCACGACTCTGAAAGCATCCACATCCCTTCTTTGATGTCTTTTGGTCTCCAGTGAGGTAATGACACAGCTTGAGTTCCACAGCATAAAAGAAAACATAAAATATCTGCTCGTGCTCTCAAAACAGTATTTACCAACTTTTTGTGGCTTCTGTGTTCACCTAGAATAGGGCTCACAAGTTCCACAATTTTGAATATGTGAATTTTCTAGAAATCCAGCTCCACTAAGCCGAAGGTTCAGCACCAAAGGCACGAGCCCCTGGACTGCCCCACCAGCAGGCACCTGGGCGCACATCCGCAGTTCCCCCAGTAATGCATCTCTACTTGCTGGGAAGGCAGGAGCCTCGTTAGTTCCAAGGGCGATGCACAAACACATATTCTCCATCTGGTGTTTCATGTGTTATTTTTAATTTTGAGTTTAGAGCTACTTGCCAAATCTTGTATATAAATCAATGGCTGAAATGATTTTAATGATTTCAAATTGATCTAACAGACTCCCTGTTGCAAGTTGAGAATACTAACTGGATTTAGTTATAGAAAAGGATTCTTCATAACCTGCTCAAAATTGAATGGTGCGTTCTTGCTTTTGGAATGAGGACTTGTAGGCTATCTTCTTCCAGCCTGGATATCTTTTAACCCCATGCCAATGGTTCAGATGCCCCGGCTCACAAGGAGGACAGTCCACCGAGAGGCAGCCCCCCACCTTGCAAGCCTAGCCAGTTCCCAGCGTGGACATCCCCTGCACATGTGTGTGTGCGTGCGTGCATAAGTGCACCTGTGTGTTCCCACAGTGTCTCAGCTGTCCTCCAGAGGGACTCTTAGGAATTCCAACATCTGCAAGAGCACTAAGTACTTCACATTGGAATGTCAGGTCTCCAGGATGGACAGAAATATTTACTGCTCAGGGTGGGGTGTGTACTGCAGACGGCCTCTCACCTGAGCCCTGGCATTCCCATGACAAGATATGAACGCCTTCCTGAGGACCTGGGAAGAGCAGTGGGTAGCTGCTGTGCAGGACCCCATGTCTATGGCCAGGGCCCTCCAACAAGAGACCCCCCAAGTGCTTACACCAGCTACTGTGCTCCCAGCCCCAGAGCTGTGCCTTGATTTTACCACTAGACACAACTCAAAACAAACCACAGTCTTGCTCTTGTCAGCCCCTTAATAAAATAATGGCCTTCTCCCACCCTGGGTCCTTCTCAAGCCCCTGCCCACACCCCTGATGAAACCGGGTCAGGTCCACGCCTGCCCCTGCAGGGCCTATCTGAGGCCTGCTCTCCATGAGGCCAGCTTGCCCTGGGGTTCTCTACAGAGCCTCCATGGACCTCACTGAGCATTGTACTTTTCTCTTTCTACAAAAATTAAAAATGTTAAGAAAAGAAACATCAATTAAATCCCCCATTCATCTCTGATTTCCAGTCTTCATGCCCATTGGCAGACACACACCAGTTGGCAATTTAAAGTCATAAGACGTATTTTCTGGAATCCATAGATTATATCTACTCAACTGGAATGGAGGAGACATTTCTTCCAGGTACAAAGTGGAAAGCTTTGAGCAAGGAATTTCTTGATTGACTTTTTATACGGGAATAATATTCCTTGAAGTCCTATCTGAATCTTGGCATCATTATACTTAGAAAGATTTGAGAATCCATCTATTTGCCTGGGCATTTATCCTGGGCATATTCAAATCACTAGATGTGTGATCTAAATTCCATGGTGAATCTTTCACCTCTGGGAGAACAGAAGTCCTGGAACCTTCTAAGGAAAACCAAGATCTTGCTTCCTGAATCAGATTCCCAGCAGGTGCGTGCAGGGAGTTTCTTCCCTGAGCCAGTGACTCCCCAGCTGCCAGCAGGGACTTGGCTATGCGGTTCGTGGGGGGATTCAGTGGAGTCTGAGCAGAGATCAGAGGTGGCAGCTGCAGGATTAAGAGGACATCCAGTCCCACAGGCTGCTGGCCCTGCCTGGTCTGTGGGCAACCCAAGGACTGGGAGGAGAAGACAGTATCTCGTGGCCTCCCTCAGGGATCCCAGGCAGCAGGTGGAGAGGCAGAGGCCTCCCTGCTCCCATCTCTGCACCATCCGAGGACCGACCCCACATCACTTCTCCCAATGGCAGATTCCTACTCACATTCTGGACATTCAAAAATAGGTTCAAATAACAGCTTGAATGCTGGCAAATAAAATGGATAAAAGATTTAGACTTTTAAGGCGGCACCTGTGGCTCAACGGAGTAGGGCGCCAGCCTCATATGCCGGAGGTGGCGGGTTCAAACCCAGCCCCAGACAAAAACTGCAAAAAAAAAAAAAAAAGATTTAGACTTTTACAGACTAATTATTTCTCTAACTACAAGTCACCCATATATATTGAAATGCACCCAGCTTTCTGAGTGAGTAAGGTTGAAAGTTGAGACAATACATAAATGAAAAAAAAAATGCTGGTGATTGTTTTCGACTTGCACACACACACAAAAATGAGTATTAACCAAATTTATACAAAGATGCAAGAACAAAACTTATCTGTCCTAAAACAAAGAATATTTTGTCCTCCACATGTTCCAAGTAATATCGTGTAGAAAGAAGTCTTTTTAAGCCAATATACCTCCAGCCAAAAGCAGCAATTCTCTGAAGAGAATTTACAGATATTTTACCATTGGACTGCCCCCAGCACCTCTCCAACTTCCTCTACAAAGGAAGATTGAATAGCTAATTCTAAGTAACATAAAAGACAAGTATTTCTTATTGTTAAAAAGAATTTCACATTTTAAGGGAAAAATTTAAACAAGTCTTTGTCACAAGTCCAGCCAAGCCGGACTTTTTAGAATTATTCTTTTAATCCAAATGAGGTCAACAAAGACGAAAGCCAATGAAAGCTGACTTGGGAACAAGGTCCCAGTAAAATTCTATTATTTTATCAAAACAGGAAATATAAGCCATTTCCGCACATGCAGCCTTAGAAATTAAGGAAATAATTCCAACATCGTACTAGTAAAGCAAGGTATATGGTGGAGGAAACGTAGGTCACAGCCACACACAGCACAAAATCTTTCTTCCCAGGGAACTGCTCAGGAAAGCCAGCCAATTCAGATTCCTTTGTTTGCAGCATTTCAGGGGCACCCAGAGTAAGAGGTTCTGAAATTGCTGCCAGCTGAAGACCGAGAGATAACTGTGGACAGAGGTGCTCACCCACTGGAAATGAGTGATCCCAGTGGACTCCTCTCCGTGCTGCCAAGTTCCAGGACAGTTAGGACTGAGTCGCTGCTGTCCTCACGGAGCTGGGAGACGCAGGAAGGAGGGGTCTGGCTGTGTATGTGGAACAGGAGAACCAGAAAGAAATGACAGTAGCTCCAAGGATTGACGGTGAGAGCTGGAGGCAGGTTTGGGAAGATAGCCTTCCTGTCCTGTGAGAGTTGCTCTGTTTTCTCCAGGGGAGTGCTGTGAGAGGCGCAGTCAGTCTCTACTGCCCAGGGCAGCAGACAGACCAGGGAGACGTGGTGTCCTGTGCCCTCACTCGAGTCATCAGCAACACGCCACCTGTTTTTATACCTGCACACTTGCACACATCAACCGGCGACGGCTAGCCAGCTTGGCCTGGTTCTTCTCAGGCAGCTCAAAGTCCAGGGGTGTTTTCCAAGCTGAGTTTGCCCCTGACAAGACGACCTCTGACATGTACTTTAGTGCTGGGCCTGGGGGCTGGAGGCCCGGACTGACTCCATACAAAAAAAAAGCATCAAGACCTTGATAAGATGGGGACAGGGCTGGCAGGTATGGGCAGTGGCGCAGGACAAAGGCCAAGGCCAGAGCCCCTCTCCTTACCACGGTTCTCCTTAAGAGCGATTTAACATGGGCTGGCCCACAGCTGCCTAACTCAAAGGGTCCCAGGAAGGGATGGCTCAGGAATTTGGAAGGTGGAGGGAAGGTCTAGGGGAAGACCAGGGCATGGCAGGGGCCAAGGGAAGAGCAGGGTCTGGGTGGCAAGTGACCTAAACTCCCCATGTCACCTGACAGCAAGAGAATGACAGCTCTTGCACAGGCTCCCAAGAGCCAGTGGCGAACTTCACAGGGTCTCCTGTGCCATCCCAGTTCAAGGGTCATTGGTGCCAGGCATAGGCCTGGCTCACTGGCACGAGTGCCAGACACAGGAATGGGAGCTGAAACACAGCCAGCCTGGTAGGAGCCAAGGCCCCCTTAGAAATACCTTGCCCAGGGCCAGAGGTGATCTCAGAGAGTGGGAGGCCGGCTGCAGGTGAAGACGGGTGGGCCGTCTGGCTGGGCGAGGAGAAGGAACTGGGCGGCCCTGACACACATCCTCGGCCCTGGCTGTTTCTCCACAGTTGACACTAGATTCCTGTGTCCCCTCCCCAATGAGGAAGGCAAGTGTGTCCCGAAGCCTGTAGAGCCACAGAGGGGCTGACCCAGGTGCTGACTCTGCGATGAGGTGCCCTGAGTGCAGGGGACCGGCGCTCCTTCCATTGTCCCCTCTCTGTAGACAACCTGGTGTTCCCCTAAGGAGGCTGTCAGAGTTAGATGCTGAGTGGCATTTGAAGCTGCCTCTCCTTGAGTCTTCTAGTGCAGAGACCTGGAATCTCGACAGAGAAGACCCAAGCCATGGGGCTGGGAGTGGCACTGTGGCCAGAGGCTGTTCAGCTGAGCAGCACCCAGGACAGGCGGCCGGCTTGCAACACGACTAAATGCCGGTGGCTTTGGTCTTACCCAGTAAAGGACGTCTGTCTGATGTATAAACTGGATGCATTTTCATGTTTCCTTTCCTGTCACATAATGTCTTGATCACTAGAATTCTGGTTCCCCTGTGTGTCTAATTCCCATTTACCTCCTGGGATCTCCTCCATCACCCCTGCTGTCTCCGCAGCCTCTCATGACACCTGTGCCAGTCACCTGTCAACTGCAGAGGCATCTGAAGATTTACTTTCATTGCAGTTTAGAATATTTGTGAATCCATGGTTGAGGTCCATGTCGAATAGGGTCTTATTCATTGATACCAAAAGTTGATCTTGAATGACTTTCTGTCTGAGGGTCCCAAGGCTTTGAGTTACAAATGAAACAAAGTCTCAAAAGTCTCCATTGAGAACTTGAGATGTTTCTTTTCAAGCATTTTAAAATAGCTGGTTCAGCCCTCCCAGAAAGGGCCTCCTGACCAAGTCTAGGTCCTCACATGCTGAGGATCCAGACTTTGCCTGCTCAGGATCCTGGCCAGTTGGATTCAACCCATCAGAGGACCCCCAAGCGGGGGCCTGGCTGTCATGGCTAAACTCGATGTTGTCAGGAAGTGGATGCACAGCCTGCACTATTCTGAGAGCCACTGTGCACTCAGCTACCTGGCAGGACGCGGGGTATGTGTGCATAGGCACACAGCCAAGAGGGACCTGATCAGATACAGGTGGTTCCATCTGAAAGCACTTGAGTGCCATCCCAGACTCCTGGAGATCACCTTCCCCTGTCCCTCACTGTCCCCATTCTGGACACAGAGCACCACCCTGTGTGTACTAACCAAGCCCAAACCATGTTCTGCTCAGAAGACACAGCGTGGGCTGCGCCTGACGTCCTCTGACCTCACACCCTGGCTGCCCCAGGCCTCCTGCTTTGCTTTTCCTGAGCCCTGCTGACTTGGGCTCTCTTCCTGTGGACCCACCACTGCCCCACTATTGGAGACTCTTTCCCTTTCCCTGACAGCCAAAAGTTTAATAACATGTCTTCACGTAATGACGGAATGTGAAGGGTTTTCAGTGCATTGGGCATTAACACCTCTGGGTTTCCATCCTCCACAAAGAACGTGGCTTTGCACACACTGTTCCTTCAGCCCGGAATGTTCTCCTTGGTGTCCAACCTTCCCTGTCAGCTCAGTGGAGACCCAGGCCTCAGCCTTGGGAGGAGGAAACTCAAACTCACACTGATTTCACATCTTGTCCCCACCCATTCTTTGAAAGAACAGGTGTTTCTCTACCACACAGTATGACCTTGTTTCTGAAAAATCCGCATATTCTGCAAAATCACTCATCAAACCCGTGAGGTCTATAGGAATAACAGTGCTGGGCCAACCACCAACACCTCTACGACTCTGTAGCTAGGGCACTCACAGTTAGCGATGATTCCAACAAAAATAATAGCATAGTTTAACAGATATGAACTTTCCAAGAAGTAAGGAAGTACTGTAGTGAAGATGTGCTTTGTCTTAAAGAAAAGTGAGGGCACAGCTTTGTGGAGGGGCTGTCAGGAGGGGCTTTGTGGAGGAGCTTTGTGGAGGGGCTGTCAGGAGGGGCTTTGTGGAGGGGCTGTCAGGAGGGGCTGAGGCTGCTAAGCTGCAGAGAACAGGGAGAGGAGGTCCAGAGGTGGGGAAGGTGCACTGTGCACGTTCAGAGAGAGCCTGGCTGGAGCCTGGCCAGGGAAGGAGCGGTGGTGACCCGGTGTCTGGCACAGGGTTTAATTCCTCAGCAGCTTTCGGCGACCTTGCTACCTGATGGTAGGTACAGACACCACGCTGGGAAAACACCACACATGAACTATCATGACTTCTGTTCCGTATTGACATGATTCTCCCATTTACCAACTGCCTGTCAGCGTGTGAGCTGGAGAGAACGTGTTCTGACCCCGGACAACGCTGATACTCTCTCACTCATTTCTCATTTGAGTGTCACCGTTCTCATGAAATAAATAATGAGAAGTTGCCCACAGGATAGATGGCTTTCTATAAAGCTATTGTCACCTGTTTCTTTTTTTATAGCTTTAGGGATATTGTTCTGTCTCAGTGATGAGAGGATCAAGCAATGAGGCCCTTTACAGTCTTGTTCTAGAGGCCCTGATATAATCGGAGCTAGAAACGAGGGGTTAGTCTCACTAAGTACCCACAGGGTGAAGTGTTTCATATGTTATATTCAGAACAAGTGCCCTTAAATATTTCTAAGCTGTTTTGTTCATGCCCTGTTCAGCTAGACAAGTCTACCAAGACATCACCTAACATAGGCATTACCTCACACATTATCTACATGAAATTTCAATCATTTATACGGCATGTCAGTTCTTGGCAGGGAATAAAAATGTGTATGTTGTTAGTGTTGGCATATAGGCATGAGTTGAATATTTAAGATTGTTTGTAAGAAGTAAAGTGGACCCATCTCTTGAAGCTATTCATTACAGAGAATGTTCAGTTAAAGAGTTTTGTTCAACCCCCTCCCCCATCCCGTGTTAAATTTTGGAGGAAAAAAATCTGAGAATGGAATGAAACAGACCCAGCAATCCTCTTTCAGAGTACAATAAGATTTCTGTTCTGGGTGGTGAGGACTGGTCCAGGCAGAGAAGGTGTTCGTTTGTGTTGGCAAGCAGGGAACAGCAGCAGCTCTGCCCAGGCAGGCTCCGTTTCAGATACCTGTAGCTTCACCTTGCAAACTAGACTGTCAAAGCCATCGGGACTCTGGGGACAGTGGCAGCACCATACCAATACCACGGCCACTTTGCCTACCTGCTGGTCGGGCTTCAGAGTGAGAATTCTGAATCTCTGCCTTGCTCCTTCTCTGTATGGCTCTGCCAAGTTAATCACACCTGGCAGCTTCGGGAACCACGTTAGCAGTGATTTAAAATTCCTTTGCTGTGATCTCACTGTTAGTAGTTTCTCTTTGCCTAGAAGAAGTTCTGTGAATAAATTCAACCCTAAATCACAATGGAAACACCCTCCTGGAGCCCACAGAGGAGGGGACCAGTTGGATACTGGCGGGAACAGGCAAGGCTCGGTTATTTGTGTGTGGATTATCCACTGGACATGCCAATAGTAAATTTTCAGCCCCACACCTCTCTGCTCTCCAGCAGGCTGTTGGTCTTTTCATTTTTGTAGTTTGGTTGGCACTCAAGAGACCACTCGTGACAATAATTGCAATACTGGCCTATAGATACTGCATTTTCCCTAGACTAGGTCAGACCGAGTTTTGGATGCTGACCCCCATTGATAAGGCTAATGCAGAATCAGCATGCACACATCTTCAGGTTTGAGCATTTATACTGGGTCTGTGAAATTTTAAGAGAAATTTTAATGATAGCTGATTTTTCTAGTCCTTTAATACTTAATCTATTGAGTGTGCAGGAGGAGATGGGGTTTTCCTGGGCTCCAGTGTGCTGGGTCCCCAGTTGGGACTGCAGATCCCGCTGCTGTGCCCTTGCTGTGCTCTGAATGGTGCAGGTCTCTGGGGGAGGCTCTGGGCCGAGGGCACTCGGGCTCCAGGCTGGCACTGCAGTCATGTGGCCTTGCACGTAATAGCCACCCCTGTCTCCTTCAGTCTCCTAATTCAGAAGATGGGTAGAATCTACTGTTCTGCCTCATGGAGTTGTTGATGATAAAAGGAGATGAACCTGTGGAAACTGCTTAGGACAGCGTCCGGCTCCCTGTAGGACTGTCTGCTGTCCGCGTTCTCTTCCTGTGTTTTATTCCACCCACTGGGCAGAACTGCCTATTTCCATCCCCACGATATAGACCCAGGGGTACAGCAGGTGCCAACTTCTCACTGTAGAGGGAGATGGCTGTTAGGGAGACGTTTGAATGGTTTAGTATTTTCATTCACTAAGCATGCATAGAAGGCTGAATCTATATAGAAGCTCTATATAGAGCTTAAGGTACTGACCTTGGAAAGGGAATCATTTAATTTACGTTCCTTCTTCCATGAAGTAAGATTTTTGAGAGTATAAAAGTTAGCATGCTAACTCATCTCTAATAAATAGACATCTTAGCTTTTTTTCCTTTTCTCTTTCCCTTTATTTTTTCATTCAGTGAACAGCTGGCTTAGCCACAGTTTAAGCAGCCCAACTATGCTGAACCTTGTACCCAAGGTCAACCCATAAGCCAGGGTCACTTGGGCTCCAAGCCATGCTCTGTTCGTCACTATGAGCCTAAGATAAAAATTTATGAATACTGTCTGTGCAACAAGGCTTGTAATTCCCCCCATGTATCAAAAGTACCCTTATCACATTACAAACAACTAACATGCTGAGATTGTAAACACCGAAAAGAGTGGACTTCCTCAAATGCTTTAAGTGATGTCATCTGGCCCTTCTTTCATATCCGTTTTTATTATGCTCCTGTCCTTTCAAAACAGAGTCTGTGCCACAGAAACAACAAAAGCCAGGAAACCTCGGCCCTCTGGCAGCAAGACAGACCTGGAAACCAGGAGAGACTGATAAAGCCCAAACACCTCCAGAAGGAGAAGAAAAGAATCAATACTGACACAGGCGCCAGGTCCAACTTACTCAGGCTGGTGTTCCAGCGCCCAGAAGTCCCCTCCACTGTGCTATTCTGAAAGTGTTGGAGTGAGTTGCTTTCATCAATGCAGACACTAGTTTCTTCCTGAAAACATTTTTGAGAGTCTGCTAAATGCTAAGGTCTAAAGGAGAGTAGGAAGGCACCCTGCCTTTGGGAGAATACGGTAGCAGCAGAAACCATTGGTCCTGAACAATAGATGCGTAAAGACACAAAGCTGTAATAAGATTGCATAGGAAGGGCTCTGCGCCTGTGGCTCAGTGGTTAGGGTGCCAGCCACATACACTGGTGCTGGCAGCCACATAAACCTGGCCTGGGCCTGCTAAACAACAATGACAACTACAACCAAAAAATAGCTGGGCATTGTGGCGGGCACCTGTAGTCCCAGCTACTTGGGAGTGTGAGACAAGAGAATCATTTAAGCTCAAGAGTTTGAGGTTGCTGTGAGCTGTGATGCGACAGCTTTCTACCGAGGTTGACATAGTGAGACTCTATCTCAAAAAAAAAAAAAGAAGGCATATGTGAGCACAAGTGAGAAAGTAACTTGTCCCCAAATCATAGTGCTTTAGCTTGATTTCTGATTGCCTGCCTGCACTGTTTAAATCAGTGATTTTTCAACCAATGTGCCATGAGAGGATCTTAGGTGTGCAGCATACAACTTTAAAGATCATTAATGAAATTATCTTCAAAAGAAGTTTAAAGCACAGTGAAGGGTCTCAAGGTCACTTTCCTTTTGCCATGGAAGTTTAACTATAGGTTCAAGTGTTCCCTGAGACAAAAAAGGTTGAAGAACACTGGTTTAAATGTACTTACTAATTTAAAACATGTGCCCTGTCCTTCTATGGGATAGGCACAGATGATCCACCTCACTTGACGTTCTTTGGAGTGAGCATGGTTCCACTTTTTTTATCCTCCTGAGGGACTGCATGCCAAACAGGTAGAATTCCCACTGGGAGTGAAAACAGAGCAAGTAGAGATGCTTTGTGTGACAGGAGTATGGACAAAGCAGGTACACTGACATCCTTCAGGGACACTGACATCCTGCAGGTGCACTAACGTCCTGCGGGTACATTGACATCCTGCGGGTACATTGACATCCTGCGGGTACACTGACATTCCTGCAGGGACACTGACATCCTGCAGGGACACTGACGTCCTGTGGGGATACTGACATCCTGCGGGGACACTGACATCCTGCGGGTACACTGACATCCTGCAGGGACACTGACATTCTGCAGGGACACTGACATCCTGCAGGCGCCCTGACGTCCTGCAGGTACACTGACATCCTGCGGGGACACTGACATCCTGCGGGTACACTGACATTCCTGCAGAAACACTGACATCCTGCAGGGACACTGACGTCCTGCGGGGACACTGACATCCTGTGGGTACACTGACGTCCTGCGGGTACACTGACGTCCTGCAGGGACACTGA
>CAUYPK010170408.1:0-28596 GCA_963574355.1 Loris lydekkerianus
ACCCTTTTACACTACTGGTGGAACTGCAAACTAGTACAACCTTTTTGGAAGGAAGTATGGAGAAACCTCAAAACACTCAAGCTAGACCTCCCATTTGATCCTGCAATCCCATTACTGGGCATCTACCCAGAAGGAAAAAAATCCTTTTATCATAAGGATTTTTTTGTACTTGTACTACACTGTTTATTACAGCTCAATTTACAATCATCAAAATGTGGAAACAACCTAAATATCCACCAACCCAGGAATGGATTAACAAGCTGTGGTATATGTATACCATGGAATACTATTCAGCTATAAAAAAAAAAATGAAGACTTTACAACCTTTGTATTAACCTGGATGGAAGTAGAAGACATTATTCTTAGTAAAGCATCACAAGAATGGAGAAGCATGAATCCAATGTACTCAATTTTGATATGATGACAATTAATGACAGTTAAGGTCATGGTGGGGTGGGGGAAGGAGAGAGCAGAGAGAGAAAAAAGGAGGGAGGGGTGGGGAAAGGAAGAGCAGAGAGATGGAAGGAGGGAGGGAGTGGGGCCTTGGTGTATGCCACACCTTTTGGGGGCAAGACAGGTTTGCAAGAGGGACTTTACCTAATAAATGCAATCAGTATAACCTGGCTTATTGTACCCTCAATGAATCCCCAACAATAAAAAAAAAAAAAGAAAGAAAAAATCACACCAGGCGTAAAGAATGGAGCCAAGGGAGATTGCTAACGGATTTTCCAGAAATGTGAGCATTCTAAGGTCTCAGGGAGGAGCCCTTAGACCAGATACTAAAGAGCCCTTTTCCACTGCGAGAGTTCACTGAGGGTTGGAGAAAATCCCAAAGAAATGTAATAATACTTTGAACCCTCCACAGAAAGTCTTCACCAAACAGGCAGGTAGGAAGTGATTTCTTCACTTTGAGAACCTTGAGGGGGTACCAACAGGGCTCAAGTTCAGAACAAAGATAAGTAGATGAGTTTTCATCAGGGTCACAGTATTCCACGGGCCTGGCAGTCGTTCTGTCTGAGTAAATATGACTTAGACTAACAACATCTAAAATAAAATTCTAGCTATGGAATTAGAACTTCAGTATTAGAAGCTTTCAGTACTTTATAGGAAGGGGATTCTGAAAAGGCTGGCTAGAATTAAAATTTTAATTTGTTCAAGTAGCATAACTTCTATTTTTGCCATCTTCGTCAATGCCCCTTGTGTATTTTCTCTTAGAGATTAGAGATAAATACACACACACACACACACACACACACACACACACACGTCTAAAAAATGAGAATATCTGAATTCTGAGGGACAAAAAGGCAAGACCAACTGGAAGACTCTTATTTCTCATCCAGACCTGGAACAAGTGAAAGTAACATCAAGAAGTAGAGTTAGGAACCACTGCCATAGAAAATAAAGATTTCTAGGGAAGGAAAGAAGAGAAAGGCTAATGAGACAGTCTCTTGCCTAACCCAGAAGGAAAGTGGTACCCAACAACAGGTCCCAAAGATCTCTGAAAATGAAAAAAATAACTAAATTGATATTTATTATTTCTGACAAATATTTCTTAGACTCAGCATTGCAGATATCTCTTTTTCAAAGTCTCTTCCACTTTTCTGATGACACACGGCCTTTTTTCTCTCTCCCTTTAAACCAGGGTTGCAAATTCAAATGACTTCAAAAACCAGGCATGTAATTTCAATAAGGAAGGCCCAGCCTCCTATTAGAGTGCCGATAGCATTAAATTCAAACCATTTAAGAGCCCTATAACTGGGCCTGAAAGGTGACAATTCAAAACCTCTGATTGAAAACATGCCCACTCTCCTTTTGGAAAGGGGGATATGCCAGCTGCTAAGGCCACCTTTCCAATCACTTAAGCTAACAACATCGAAAATAAAATTTTAGCCGTATGTTATACATGATTGTCTAAAGAAGTGGTTCTCAATCTTCCTAATGCCGTGAACCTTTAATATAGTCCGAAGGGGTCACCACCCACAGGTTAAAAACCACTGGTCTAGAAGACCATCATCTTTCTTTGCAAAGTACACAGGTTTTATGACAGGTTTTTAATGGTTATATCCAAGTTCACAATTATATCCTAAATGCTTGTATTCCCAAAATAGCTGACTTCCAAATAAAGGACAGGGTATATGTGTCTGTGTGTGTGTGCAAATAATAATATATTTCAAATTGTTCATAAATATATGATTAGCTACTATATATGATAGTTACATGATATATGTATATATAATATGACATTATAGACACATTCAAGTCATGTATTTAGTATGTGGGTAACATACAATACTGTGCAATATATCACTGTGTGTGTGTATATATATACATACACCCACTGTGTATGTATATACAGTTAATACATGTGATTAACTGGCATTAGAGAAAATTTTTTTAGTGTTACTTTATGGAAGCAAAAATTAAAAAAAAAAGGAAGCAAAGGAAATCAAGGAAAAGTTTTTTTAAAGGAGATGGGGAGCATTTCTTTAATAAACGTTTCTAGTTCTATACATTCATATGATTTTTATCACATTTTCACCCATTTCATAGAACCTGCAAAATAAAATATAATCTGTAAACATAGCTTACACTAAAGTACCATGAGTCAAATCCAGATTGTAACATTTGACCCATGTTTTTGAAAAGAAGTTTGATTTAGCAAACTTCATTGTATTAAGTTAAAATATTGCACATAAATACTCATGTTTTCCATGCTCTCTTCTGACAGGGCATGTGCTCCACAGTTCACCTCCATCATGGTCAGGACCTCCCCATTCATTTACATTGTGAACCTGGTCTTGCTAATGCATCTGAGTTTATGGATTCTCTATTTATATGCAACATAATATGAAGGCAGCTATCAGTTTTGAACAACACTCCTCTGGTGGATGAGTCCAAAGAGTGGTACAGGGGTGAAGAGGCTTTTATTAAAATAAGAAATAAAAAATTAAAACCAAAAAAAAATAAATATATGAAATATCCAGAGCATTAAGAAGATGCATCCTCTGCCATGAGAGAAAGGGATCACTTTTAAGTGAGAAAAAAATCCTTGAAGTATCAATACCAGTTTAGATCTAAAGCATGTGACCATACGGGAGCATCCAAGGAAGTCTATCACAAGTTTCAATGTATTAGGAGTTGAATTGAGTTTACCCTCTGTAGTCAGATTCCAGGTTCTTTCCCTTGAACATTATACAGTTTCTTCACAATACCAAAGAGTCCCTTATTATAGAATAGTGTAGAAATGCGTCATTGAAAATAAAAGGTCTTTAAAATATAGATTGTAACTTTTAGCTTGACATTGTAACTAAAATTGGAACATCAGAAAAATATGTGGTAGAAGAAGAGGTAGAAGGACTAGACTATCTCATTTCATTTTTTCTAATACTGTTTTATGAGACTGAAAAGTCTGCTTTGGAAGATACTATCCAAGTTAAAGTGTATTATAAATTAACAAAGAAATGCTTTTATGAGCTTTTTAAAAAATTCTTAATTTATTCCCATTTATAATTATTTCACGTTTAAATTATTTATGAATAACAAGGATATAAGAGGATTAAGCACATCACAATATTTCAGATCGAAGGTGAGAATAAATAGAGAAAATAATATCCAGTGGAAATGATTGTCCACTTAAAGAATGTTGACATTGAGGGACAAAGACACAGTTTGTGAAAAGAAACAGGACAGAATTGAAGAAAAATAATAAATTCTATGAAAATGTTATAAAAGGATTCATTCAACAGAAAAGCAATGACTACTATCTCAGTCTAACACATAACTAAAATAAAACTCCTACAGTGTTTTATAAGGCTTAGAAAACCCTCCCAAACCAAATTAATTTTCACAAGAATGATAGTGTTAAAAAAATACCATGAATACAATCATACTGATTGGTAAAACAGTATGTATAGAAAGCTCCTTTCAAAATATTTGGGAACAAAACTTAACTACTGAGTTCTAGTTTTACATTTCTCTGAAACTAACTGTGTAACATTGGATATGGACATATAATTTACTAGACCTCGGTTTCTCATTTCTAAAATGAGATTACATCACGTGACTAATATGAATATTATAGCTGTAAAATCATATATATTAATATATATTTTCTGGGTGAAGCAATATATCAGTAGACTCTAGTACTCTGACAAATTACCAGTTAGAAATTCTTTAGAGACAGGTAACACTTTCAGGGAAATGGAATATAGAACAAATTCAGTTTCTTCGTAAGAGACAAGCCTTAAGAAAGCTTAGGAACTCATTAATCAAAGAAACATTTTGAGTGCACCTATTCAGATCCAAAGATAACCCAGGTCCAAAAGTTGGATCCAGCCCATGATGGTCGGGGTACTTGCCATCTCTGTGGAAGACAGGCATGTAAGCATAGGCCAGCAGGGGCACAGACAGGGTGCTTCGGGAACATGCTGAAGAGGACCATGGCTTGGATGGTAGAGAGGGAGTATTTTAGGAGACAGTGCCTCGAGCAAGTGAATTACAAACTTTAGAGGATAGTAGGAATTAGCCAGGTGAGATGATGGGGATAGGGTACTTCTGGGAAAGACATGTAAAATATGCAAATCCTAGATGAGAGAGTATGGTCATTCTGTCAAATTCAAATTATTCACTGGATTTCTCAGATTTTATATTTTTTGTATTTACCTGGGTAGAGTTGAAACATATTCTTCTTAGTAAAGTATCTCAAGAATGGGAAAAAAGTGTCCAATGTACTTAATACTAATATGAACCCAAAATATAAACAACTACAGGCCCACACGAAAGAAAAACACAAGTTAAGTCTAGTGAGGGGGGAGGAGAGATGCGCCAGAGGAGAGGGGGAAGGAGGGAGGGTAACTGGTGGGATCTCACCTAGTGTGCACAATGTGGTGATGTTCAGCAGGCCCCTTGAGTGAAGGACTCAACTTCAATTGTACCCTCATATTAATCTGAAAACAAAACAAAACAAACAACAAGAGCAAAAAGAAAACACCCAAATCATTCAGCAGAGCTGGTGCTGTGGGCTGGAAGGAGGAGTGAGAAAATGATGAGCAGAGGAGTAAGCAGTGATAGGAACCTGGTGCCCAGTAGGAAGGCCCAGCCTCTAGGCGCCTGCAGGAGGCACCACAGAGGGATGTGAGGTGTGCTCAATCTTGCCCACAAGGAAGCATGGCACCCGGGATAGCTTGGGCTCAGTAAAGTGGGGACTGGAGGGTAGAAACAGAAAAGATAGAAAATCTCACATATAAGCAGTGGCACAGCAAGGGAAGTTGTTCACCCCTTCATCTCACAAGTAAAAAGACAGAATCCCAGAGATTGTAAAAGCAATTCTTCACTTATGCATATTTTCTGATTTTTGTGTCATGTTGGCCAGGTGTGTACTCAGTTGCTCAATGAACATCATTATTAGATGTGTCCTGCAGGCATCAAAGCATGCCAGCATCTTCCCTCTCTACTTCATCTTCCTCCTCTTATACACCTTCATGAAAGGCCCATGCCCTGGGACCTCAGCACATGTTTATGAGTAGCACTCATCCTGGAATGTAATAATCTTCTTACTTGTGGGATTCCTCTATCTTCAGTCAAGCTGATGATTTTATTTCAACTTTAAATTCCCAGAATCTAACAGAGAGCCTAGTGAACTGTCGATGCTTAATAAATGTTAATTGAATGAAGTATGAAATGAATTTTCTGACTGCTTTAGGAGAGGGCTATTATCAGTGGGGTCCTCAGACCAGCAGCATCCTCATCATCTGAGACTTTATTAAAAATGCACATTCGCAGACCTCACTCATACATACTGAGTCAGAATCTTTGCTGTTGGCACCCAGATTTGTGCTTTAACAAGACCTCCAGGTGATTCTTATGCATAGAAGTCAGAGAAACAGTGCTTGAGGGCATATGAGAAGAAAATAGAAAATGATAAGAAATAAATGTATACATTCAATAAAGAGGTATTTTGACTACAATCTATTCTTATTTTAAAAATGAAGATCTAAAACACCTTTGATAGTGTTAGAATAAATCCTTGGCATTACATTCATTCAGGTGATATGGGAACAAAATAGTGTGTAATAGGTGTCTCATGTTGGACAGGTGTGTGCTCAATACTAATAATAAAACCAATACATAAACAACTATTCCCACTTTATAATTTTATACAAGTGTTATTAGTACCTTGCACTACCATATATGTTATGCTGTCTATTTAGAGGACACTAACAAATTATACATGTTTTCTTCACATTTTGAGTGCATGGACATATAATTACATTGAAGAATATAGGGGTAGACTGAAACGTCCTCTCCACCCTCTGTGCCTATATATAGAAACTTTAAAAATAATAAAGGAAACTATGCTATATGTAGAATTCTATAATTTTCTTTTGATTCTCTCTCTCTCTCTCTCTCTCTCTATATATATATATATATATATATACACATACACATATATATATCTTACATGTCTGATGTGTGTTCAAGTCAGTACATCTAGAGCTACCTAATTCTTGTAAAAGTATTTCTGTATTTATTTTGGCTGATATACTTCAATTTATTTAAACAGTTACTATTGGCAAATATTTAGGAGGTTTCTCTGCTCTAAGAAATAATGCTATGCTGAATGTATGTGTGCATGTATGCATGTATGAGTATGTGTGTGTGTGTGTGTGTGTGTGTGTGTGTGTATGGCATGTGTTGAATATTTCTGAATGGTAGATTCTTAGGAAATTGCTGGATCAAAGAGTTTATCTACAGTCACTAACATATTATCTATTGTCTTATAGTTTACACTTTCACCAACTTTGTCCCTTTACATTTCTGTCAGTCCTCTGGGAATTGAAGAGGAAGGCTGGGGGTTAGGGGCATGGCCATTATACAGAAGACACTGAGGCCTACAGAGGCTAAGGAAATTGAAATAAAATTCTGTGCTTCAGGTTCTGATATATGAGCAGGCATCACCTGCACTTAGTTTTCTTTGTCATGACTCCCTCCACTCCATGAGAACGCCTGTCTCACATTCCTGAAGAAGGCTGTGTGTGACTGTTCACAATGTCACAGCTCATCCTGGCTCAGAAATTTGCCCCTTATTCCTCAATGTGCCCTATTTTCATGGCAATGCTCAGACACATGTGGACTATCTCTATGTTACAGACAAGAGAACTGAGTGGAACCTCTGGGGGCCAAAGGGTTTCACTTGGCCTAAACAGGCAGAGCTGGGCTCACACCAGGCAGTCTACACCAAAGTCTGGGACTACACTGACTTTTCCAATATATTCTACTGATTCAATTTTATCCAAAAAATAGAGAAAAGAATCTGATGCGAAATATCAAGGGTTTAAGATTGTATTCATTTATTGGCTATTTTTAGGTATAAGGAATTTAGGGGCAATCTCCTCACATAGTTTTGAAAGTTCCTAAAGACATATTTTGGACAAAATAATCCTAATTTGAATCACCTTGTTCCTTGAAGCTAAGCCAGATGGGAGGGGATTGTGAATCACCTACATTCCTCCATCTAGGCTTCACAAAGGTCACACTAAAAGCCCTATCCCTAAGCAGATCTCCAGAAGCCCACCTCATTCAGATACAGTTTTGGGGTGCTGTATTAGTCAGAATTCTCCAGATAATCAGAACCAACAAGCAGTATCAGATGGAAAGATAGAGAGATAGAGAAAGAAAGGGTGGGGGGTTACTTATTATGAAGAATTGCCTCATGTGTTTATGGAAGTTGATCTGTAATCAACAGGTTAGAAACCCAGAAGAGCCAGTGGTGTAAATTCTATTCCAAAAGCTGGCAGGATTAAGACCTAAGAAAAGCCAGTGTTTCAATTTGAGTCTGAAAGTAGTTCAGCTTTTCTATTCTGTTCAGGCCTTCAACTAACCAGGTGAAGATCACTCACATTAAGAAGGGAAATTTGCTTTACTAATTCTACCCTTTCACATGGTAATTTCATCCAAACACACCCTGACAGACACATCCAGAATAATGTTTGACCAGATATCTGGGTACCAGATAGCCCAGTCAAGTTGACACATGAAATTAATGATAACAAGCACGGACAGCTTTGATTCATTCTGTGAGAATTCCTAAGTTTTGACAGTTCTAAGATTGGCTAGGAAGAAAGAAAGTATGAAAGAATAAAAGGTGCTTGGGTTTTTTTTAAATTCATATGTCTAATTAGATCATAAGGTTGGGGAGACATATCCTCCCTTCAACTTCCACTATTATCATGCAATAAATATATAAACTTAGGACATATGAACTTCAGCATACACACTGAAATATACATAAACACTGGTAAAAACATAGAATGACAGAGTTATAAAATCCCAGGACCAAAAGTAGCCTTGGAGCTCACTTGGATTAACCCACTCATTCTTTACTTAAATATGTAAAAACACCAGACACATAACGATACACAGATAGTGAGACACAAACATGTGAGCATGTAAGAGATAGAGCACATCCAGATAGGTAATGATCTCCACAATTTGCGGGAGCCCTCCTTTTGCCTTGCAAAATATCAATTGTCATTTGGTCACATATTTTGATTTTCTCTCACTTTTGCATCTAACTGACAGTACTGATTTTATCCTGTGGTGAGTCCAACCAGATCCCTTTTATAACATATTGTCTACCCTATATCTATCATTCATGCATCCCTCCCATCCCATGAAAATGTGCCCCAAAGGTTAAATCAAGGTAATCTCAGTATTTATGGAGAATCCCAATCCAATATTGGGCAGCACCAATGGCCAGGAAGTTCTGTAAATTGACCTAAAATCATTGCTATTCTCTGGGCTTTAAAATACAAGGAAGAAAATGCCTCAAAGACAGGGTGTATATAAGAACCAGACTTCTAAAGGAACTGATACCACAAGTAACTACAATAAATAATGCATATATACATGAGAAAACTGCTGATGATTCTGAATCAGTAGAGTAAGCCACTGGATTGAATTCAAAGTGTGTCCATGTTACCAACCCAACTCCCTCTTATATCTCAAGAATATCAGTAACCTCTTCTGAGTGTTCCCAGTCACTTATAAACCTGCCAATAAATCCATCTTTTGTCAGTCAATTACAGCCCACTTTCATGTCTCTATAGCTGTTTCTAAAAATGCTCTTTCCTCTGCAATTGTTGCTTATCTAAAAATTCAGGTGCTAAAGGGGTTGGCAGGTTGTAATAATCTAATTAAGTTAAACATAAAAAACAAAAGAACTGTTTATTTATCAAATCATTATAAACCCTGAAATGAAGTATCTAATTATGTTCTTTAGGGTCTAACTATCCACATAATTTAAAAACATGTAGAAGAGGACATGAGAGATGTAAAGAGGTGGGATCATTTTTTTAAGGGTCGTACCTTGAGTTGGAACCAGAATTCCTAGCCTTTTCTTGTAGACTGAGAGACATGACACATATTGCCCTGAGATCTGCCATCAGTGCTGCCCTTTAACAAATATTGAGTGATAAATGAATTGGAAAGAAAAACTTGACCATTTCATTGTATGTTTTTTAAGATCCTTTAGTTAACAAATCAACCTGCCAATAAATCTGTCTTCTTTTAGTGGAAGTGAACTTGGCATCCTACATTTGCTCCTTGCTGTATATTAAATTCACATTAAGGTGTGCACCTGCAGTAGCATAAGAATGAAGTCACTAGTAATTGGCATCTTTGACAGGATTTTAAAATGGACATTCTCTGTTATCCTTTTTAATAATATAAAACATGGGTTCATCAGTTAAAAATCTAGTCTTAAAGGTTAGGAAATTATGAAATACATGTATGAAAAAATATTATGAAGTCTTAAAAAATAATTACAGAATAAACTAGGTCTATATACTCTGACAGATTTAAAACTATAATATATTTTTAAAAACTATAATATATTATAGAGAAGGTATGACAATTAATTTTACAAACTTATCTCAGAAAAAGTGCTACATACTTTATTGCTGAATATTACTACAATCGCCTTTGAAGTACTCCCCTTGGGAAGCTATGGACCAACACCAGTGCTGGTCCACATTTCAAAGAAACTTTGGAACTCTTTTCCTGGAATGACCATCAGAGTTCTTGTCTCAACAATGTCCAATAAGTTCACAAACTTGCCACTGTGTGCTTAAGTTGGCAGCACAGTACAAACAACTTGGTAAAATTTTATGACCTTGGTATACTAGCATCTCACAGTTGTGTTCAAGTTGATGTATGGCAGTGCCTTACTGAGTGGTAGGCATTATTGTTGGTGCATGTTTTTGTTTGCTGTATGATGACATCTCAGATGGTTACTCAAGAAAAAGAGTTCCAAAATTGCTTTGAGGTGTGGGCTAGGCACTGATGTCAGTGCAATTTCCCAAAAGGAAAATTTTGAAGGTGACCATAGTGATATTCAGCAATGAGGCATATAGCACTTTTTCTAGGATGAGTTTATCCTACCTCAGTATATTTCTAAAAGAGAATTATAATACTATAGATCTTATTTTTATATGTTATATATTAACTTGCACATACATGTGAGACTATGTAATTTTAAGATAAATACCATATATAATATGATATATATATATGTGTGTGTATATATATATATATAAAAATAAACATGTGTGTATAACTCTAATCTTTTAGCCATGAATGAAAAAAGTTCATAAATATTTAAGCAAACTTCAAATAATGGTTTTCTTTTTTCTCTGGGATAAGACATTGAGGGGTGATGAGAAGAGTATATTTCACACACATTTTATACTTCTTAAAAATAATGAAACTATTTTCAGTATTAAAAATAAAGAAGATAATTTTAAAATATTCCACATTCCAGTTCTTTTGTGATCAAAATAAGATTCATATCAACCAACAAAGTTGCATATAAATGGCTTTTAAAACCATGGGAACTGACAATATTACCTGGGATGGGATGTCAAAATGAGTGGGGCTAAGAGGGTAGGTTGTGAGACACTCAGTAGTGAAGTTGGGCTTTGGAGGGCTTATATAATTTAGGAAGACCTTTTTAAGGAAAATAATAAAACAAATCATATTAATAAATATAAAATTAGATACAGTACAATGATAAATTATTTATAATAATTTAAAGATATAGAAATGATGATAAATATCAAAAACATCACAAAATCCAGGAAAACTTTATAATATTTCATAATATTTAGTCATATTAACTACCAGACTCACTCTCATTACTTTCTTCTCCTACTTTTTTGTTTGAATATTCCAGTTGCTTTAAAGAAACTCAAATTAAGCAACAAGAAAAGAACATGCAACCCCATTTATAAGTAAGCAAGAGACTTGAACAGAAACTTCTCTGAAGATGACAGACGAATAACCAACAGACACATGAAAAAATGTTCATCATCCCTAGTCATCAGAGAAATGCAAACCAAGTCCACTCTAAGATATCACCTAACTCCAGTGAAATTAGCCCACATCACAAAATCCCAAATCTATAGATGTTGGTGTGGATGTGGAGAAAAAGGAACACTTTTGTGCTTCTCGTGGGCTTGCAACTAGTATAACTTCTATAGAAGGATGCATGGGCAATTCTCAAAGAACTAAAAGTGGACCTTCCATTTGATCCCTCAATTCCATTACTAGGTATCTACCCAGAACAATAACAACAACAACAAAATCATTTAACCCCAAGGACATTTGCACTAGAATGTTGGTTGCAGCTCGATTTACAATTGCCAAGATGTAGAAACAACCCAAGTGCCCACCAATCCATTAATAGATTAATAAACTGTGGTTTATTTATACCATGGAATATTATTTAGCCTTAAGAAAAGATGGAGACTTTACATATTTTGTGTTTAGCTGGATAAAGTTGAAACATACTCTTCTTAGTAAGGTATCATAAGAATGGGAAAAAATGTATCCAATGTACTCAATACTAATATGAGACCAATGTATAAACAATTAAATGCCTACATAAAAGAAAAACACAAGTATAGTCTAACCAGGGGGAGATGAGAGGAGGAAGAGGGGAGGAAGAAGGAAGGAGGGTTATTGGTGGGATCTCACCTAATATGTACAATGTAAGGGCGGTCAGCACACCCCTTGAGTGAAGGGCTCAACTACAACTTGAACTGCACCTCAGAAATGAAAACTGTAACCTAAACATTTGTACCCTCATATCAATCTGAAATTAAAAAAAAAAAAAAAGATTTTGTAATATTATTTTCCATTGGGAGAACAAATACATAATCTGGTCTCTCTTGTAGCCTTTTTCTCCTCTACTATTCACATTCTTTCAGTGCTAGGGCCACAGGATACATTGCTGTCATGGTGCTAACTTGGGCCCACACCTTCATGTCACAGCAGCAGGTGAGTTGGCTGGTGGGATGTCTGGTAACAGCCTCACTAACCTCACATAACTATGAGCCACATACATGTAACCCACTAAATCCAAAGGAAACATATCCATAACCCAAATTCCCTTTAACCAGATTCCAAAACTGCCTGCAGACAATCTAACATCACTAAACACGATGACAAGATGGATGGGGATGTTGGAGTGAAAGAGAGACTGTTACCTTAGCCCTTATTTCACTTTTGCAATTTTTACAAAACCTTTGCCCTTTGCACAGGGTATTCATACAAGAAGGAGGGGTCCTGACACCTAAGCTTTGTAAGCGTCATAGGAAAGCAGTCTCTGTGTCAGCTAGAGAAATCTGCAAAAGAGACTGCAGAAGAGAAAAAAAAAAAAAAAAAAGCAAGAAAGTGGGATTTCTCATAACAAAGACATTTGTACCAGAATGTTTATTGCAGCCCTATTCATAATTGCTAAGTCATAAAAAAAGCCCAAATGCCCATCAATCCATGAATGGATTAATAAATTGTGGCATATGTATACCATGGAATACTATGCAGCCTTAAAGAAAGATGGAGATTTTACCTCTTTCATGTTTACATGGATGGAGCTGGAACATATTCTTCTTAGTGAAGGGTCTCAAGAATGGAAGAAAAAGTACCCAATGTTCTCAGCCCTACTATGAAACTAATTTAGGACCTTCACATGAAAGCTATAACCCAGTTACAACCAAAGAATAGGGGGAAGGGGGAAAGGGTAGGAGGGAGGCGGATAGAGGGAGGGGGATTGATAGGATTACACCTGTGGTACATCTTACAAGGGTATATGTGAAACTTAGTAAATGTGGAATGTAAATGTCTTAGCAAAATAACTAAGAAAATGCCAGGAAGGCTATGTTAACTAGTGTGATGAAATGAAAATGTGTCAAACAGTCTATGAACCAAGAGTATGGTGCCCCATGATCATATTAATGTACACAGCTATGATTTAATAAAAAAAAAAAAAAGTACCATAGAAAAACATTGTAAACTATGGGAAAGTATGCACCTACATCATAAAACATATCCCAATTTTATAGATGTTTCAGTGGGGAGAGGAGAGCCTCTGAGAATCAGTTGTAACATTTAGGTGTTTCACCCAGAGACTCAGGCATGTCTCCACTTAGTTAATTTTTCTGTTTTCTGATTTCTGAAAGGAAGTGACAGATTTACAAATATACTCAATGCTTAACCACTCAAAGGCTGGTTCAAACTCCATACCATGGTACATCACCCACAGTCAGCAATGTACTCAAGTCAGGTTCAGGTCAGGATGTGTAATCAGATTATAAAATTGACAAGAATCTTATGAGCTGCTTGTTAAAGCCAACTATTAAAAATTAAATTATATTCACTTAAAATTAAATAGATTCTATCAAAAACAAAGATAAGTATTTAAAAAGCATCATCTTCTAATTACTACATTTTACTATTATCTATGCTCTTGAGATTTATGCCTATTGTATTTGTACTGAAGAAATACTACCTAATGGTGAGCTACTGCACATCAGTTTCCAGTAAATTCTGTGTTCAGCGATGTCACTGTCATAGTCTGACAGCAGCCGCGGTGGGAGTATTTACACAATCGAAATTGGCAAATATTATAAATCAAGGCTTCTCCCCCCAGAAAGCTTCTCATTACCCATCTACCAGCACACTAGTGCCTACCATAAAAATTGGAAGAAATTTGATTCTAAAATGTCAGCGACATATTACACACCAATTTATATAATATGTGGAGGAAAAGTAGTGGATCATAGAAAGACAAGAGTCAGGGACACTAAAAAGAAAAATCAAAAATCTAAACATTGACCAGAGAAGAAACAGAAAAGTTTTAAGGAAAGATAAGATTTATATTGTCCAAATTACTCGGGGGGGGGGGGGGGGAGGTTACTTCATATTTTAGTGTTCACATTTCAGTACTCAGATGCCTAAATAACCTTCTTACCTTGACTGCTTAATAAAATGCAGAAGGCAACACATGGCAATTTTTTGCCAAATGGAACCTCTAACTTAAGTGGGTTATATTTTATCCACAACATCTCATTAAATAAGAGACAATATTACTATCATTTTTCAATGACAACAACTTGGTATGAATGTGACTGTATAATGTTGCTGTCTAGAGACACACATAACTGACATAAACTGTACAAAAGCAGCTCACGTAACCAAAACATCCAGTGCCCCTGTTACATTCTGAAATTAAAAAATAAATTAAAAAATAATTTAAAGCCACCTTCCCTTCCCCCCCCAAAATAAATGTGGCTCTTAAAATGACCCACTCATCTACAAACCTGTGAAATACAGCTTGGCCAAATAAAATTTAGATGCTACACTAAACACCGATGGATGAAGCATAATTTTCCAGCATTTCATAATGAGTGACATTAAATGATTTCTGTGTAAAATGGTAAAAAGAATACCATGATCTCATAAAATGTCAAAGACTGAAGCTTGCCGTCCTCTGCCTCTTATCTGAGGACCCGCATAACCTGAGGAGGTTTATTTATGAGAATTCATGCAAATTCCATTAGGCTCTTCTCAATACCCAGTGGCACTTCACTACTAATATATTTTATTTTATTTGCATTTACATAATACAATTTGATAGTCTCATATTGTATAATCTCATTTCATTCAGTTCATTTTTAAGAAAAACGAATTGCTTGCAGCTTTTCTACAAGGAGATCCTACATGAACTATACCCAGATAACTTGCAGGGAACTGGTTGCCATGGCTATAAAAAAAAAAAAAGAAGAAGAAGAAAAAGAAAAAATGATGACACTGTGGCTAGTAGGAATGTTGAAAAACTGGTTTCCAACCTGTATTTATGACACTAGTTTTTTTGATCATATGAATTAAGAAAGCCAATGTAACATCTAACTCTTATCTAAGGAAATAGGGGGAAATGCTCCTTTATATAATCTTTTTTTTTAGAAATAAATATGTAAACATTTATAACCAAACTGTTAAAAATTCGAGCTCACAGTGTTACCTGAGTTTTACGCTATCTTAGTTTTCTCCTACAATGCTCTTTCTCATCCTTTGGTAACTGACGTTTTCACTAGGGATTATTTCTGTCATCAGAGTCATTAGATGCTGGGCTCATCAGTGTGAACAGAGAGAGAAGCGTGACTGAGCATGTCCCCTTTGGGAAATGTCAGCAACCCTTCAATGCTGGGACAAGCTTCACGGAGGAGGCTGGAGAGAGAATGACAGGAGGTAAGACTGGAGAGCTACATTGCAACAGCATTACGGAAGAGTTAAGTCCTGAGATAGGAAGTTTAGCATTCTGTTGTAATGCAACCAAGAGTCATCATGTGAAATTTTTTAAATAGGATACAATTTTTTAAATACTTTAGAAGCATCAGTCTGGCAGGTGAGAAAAGATGTTTTGGGGAGAAAAGTTGCCTGAATAAAGTATGTCCACTTCTTAACATGTAACTGCAACAGTCTAAATGAGAGGTAGAAAAAACCTTGCTGTGTAAGGCAGACATCAGGAATGACTTCATGGACACTATTGCTGTCCATTTCAAAAGTGCAGTCAAACTTGTAATAATGTAGGAGCCTTGCAGGATTATTAAAGTTTGACAGTACCAAATCATGTCCTGAGCCACAGGTCTCTATCTCACTTCCTCCCCAAGAAATTCTTCCCCCAGCACGTCCCTGCTGGGTGTAGATTCTTGAGCTTCCCACCCAACAATCATCTCAAGAATTATTTCCTGGGAAGCAGCCCAGGCAAGTTAGTCTGCCTATCTAGTCTCTGGAATTCTGTAGAATATCATTTTCTCCATCTTATTACTCACATGCAGACCTATGCCAAGATATTACAGCTTTGGCTCCAGGCCACCACAGTAAAGCAAATATCACAATAAAACAAGTCACGTGGATTTTTTTGTTTCCCTACCCACATAAAAGTTACGTCTACACTACACTGTAGTCTATTAAGTGTGCAATAGCATCATGTCTAAAAAAATGCCTTACAATGCACTTTATTGCTAAAAACTGAGTGTTTAGTGAATTTTAATCTTTTTGCTAGTTGAGGGTCATTCTTGCCTAGATGTGGATGGCCGGTGACTGATTAAATGAAGGTGGCAGCTCCTGAAAATTAAGGTGGCTGTGGAAATTTCTTAAAATAAGACATCAATGAAGTTTGCTCCGTGGATTGACTCTTCCTTTCATGAAAGATTTCTCTGCAGTGTAAGATGCTGTTTGAAAGCATATTGCCCACAAGAGAGCTTTTTTCAAAATTAGAGCGAATCCTCTCCAACCTTGTTTTTCACCTTACATGGTTATGCCTGGGTGGGTTGTGTCCAAAGCCCACTGGAGTGTGGGATGGGGGGTGTAATGTACAATACCCCCCATGTTGTTTCTGTTGTTTCTTGTGATAATTGTGGTTACCTTATCTTGTTATTGTTACAGCATGTTCTCTTACTCAGCAGCCCATTTGTTTACACTGCTTGTTTTTGCATTTTCTCTGTTCTTGCCTCATTTTTCTAACATTCTGTGACACAGCTACCCTTACCCTGTAGTGTGTTATCTTACTCAGTATCCATCCCATTTTTTGCACAGCTTCTTCTACCTCCTTGCTCATGTCTCACTTTCCTGCCTGTCACAGCTATATTTATATTTTCACTGTATGCTTTTGAAATGCACTGAATTCTTTGTTTCTTGATTTAAGGCAACTGGTGCACCAAGGTTGAATCTACCCACTGGCAGTTGTTTTAAGCCCACCCAGTGAATTTTTTACATTTTGTTTAGTTGCCTTTAGATAGAGTGTAGATTTTTCCAGTTTTCCATAATTGCCTCTACTCTTTCTTACTTCAGGTTTGACTCGTTTGTCTGGTTTTTCTAACTATCCCCTAGAGGGATTTAGTTTGTGACTTCTTAGTTGAGACAAGAGATTTCGTAAAGCTGTAACATTTTTTACTTAAAAAAAAAAAAGTTTCCTACCCATAAAATACATGGCAAGGAATACAGGGACCGAGTGGAAAGTTTATCAAACAAAAGAAGTATAATTATCCTATTTCATCATTATCTTTTCACCAAAGATCTTGCTTCTACCAAGGCCCATTGTGAATGCAAGGAACTGTCAAGTAAGTCTGGGCCATCTGAGTAATTGATGTAAAAAAAAAAAACAGAAGTTTATCCTGGACCCCATGGGCTGCCTGAGATTTGAGCTCAAATGAAATTTTGGCATCAGTTTGTGTCTCTGTCACTTTCTTGCCATTATGGGTTAGATCACACTGCTCCCAGTGGTGTGTCAACATGACAACCTTCCTTGGCAAGTAAATCAAGAATTCTCTTCCCAATTACCTTATTGTCCTAAGTCAATATATCTTGGTCCTAAAGAAACTTGCTCTTGGGCCTATAATTTTTTAAGTTATAGGCCAACACAATGAAGTGATTAATATTATACAATATAATTAGAACAATCTAATTTTGGGCAGAATTTGACTCCATTTCTGCCAAAATATTATCAGCATTGAGAGTGATGGACAAGAGAATCATATTATTATAAAAAGTGACAGAAAAAGGAAGAGTGCAAATCCAAAAAGTGGAAAAGAGTGAGGGGAAAAGACATGATGTAAAACTTCAGGTTCTACAATATGGGTGAATCGATTCCAGGGTTTACTGAATACTGGCAAAATGTTATTACCCTATTCTTACTTTCAATGTGCTTTAAAGAAAGTGTAACCCTCTGATTTGAAAGAATTTTAAAACATTAATCACTCTTTCCTGAAGAAGTTCTCATCCCCATGTGATAGCTTTGAGTTGGCAAAGTTGATGTTCCAACAGGTTATTTGCAACCATGCATTTGCCCTGCAATTCAGGAAGCTACCAGTAAGGAGGCAATATTGTGCCAAATGTGCCAAATGGTTCAAAAAGTTCATGCAGAGTTTACACAAAGCAAAGTATATTCACATTTTTTTCTACTTGATTTTATTTTCAAACATACTTCTTTACTAAATACAAGCACTAAATATTATAATGGATATAAATTTCTCTTCTACGTATTTAGGTGTGCATGAAGTATAATTACATGCATTTATCATTTTACCTAATATCCATTTGACCCCAGTTTCAGTCAATCTGGAGGTCTCTACTCCCCTTGGATTACATTCCATGGGTGAGGCAGAGTTATAAGTACCAAGGCATAGGGTCCTCTAGCTTCCAATAAAGAATGATTCTCAAACTGTAGGTTTATCAGTTTAATAAATCACACTAGAAGATTTTAATAAAAGAATAAAATCAGAAAGAAAAGAAAAGAAAAACCAGCATCACAAATATTGTTTGATGAACACTTTGGGTATCCTGAGCCACAAAGCAAAATCAAAATTTTTGAAAAACACTATACAAAAACATCAGTGTGACTGCAGGGCTGCATTTTCAGGGCTCGCACTGAGATGCACAGAAAGACGTGGACAGTCTCCCATGCCACTTGAGAATTGTAGAGAGCTTCCTTAGGCAGTCTGAAGTCCCTTTTCTGCCTGGACATGCCACACTGGTGTTTCTACTCCACCTCCCCCGAGTTCTTAGGAATTCAGAAATACTTCCCTGCATATCTTGCCATCTCCCTGGGCTCCAACCCTGAAGTAAGTCTTCAGCTGCCTCTTACCTTGAAGACCCAAACCCATCTGGGGTTTTAATCTCCACCCCTTCTTTTCCAGAGGGACAGGTTACAGACCCACTTATCAAGAACATACTCAGAGGTCATTTTTTTTTTCCTTTAGATTCTCCCTTGCTTGTAGTTGTTCAGATTGTTATCTGGTCTGGGAAAAAGAAAACTTACTTTGGCAGTATTTTGTTATAACTGTTTTCAAGGCATAACTTCATGCCCCAAATACTTCATTGCTCTTATGTTGTAAGCTTAGTACAAATTCCCAAATTCTTCAAACTCAAAAAAACACTTTTACCTCTCAAAATTATTATTTCTTCCCTGTGTTATAAGCCTATTTTTAAAACTAAATTCCAGGAATTAACTGATTTTTCTTTTTTTTTTTTTATTGTTGGGGATTCATTGAGGGTACACAGAACCACGTTACATTGATTACCTTTGTTAGATAAGGACTCTCTTATATCCCACCCCCCCAAAAGTGTTTCACACCCCCTCCCTCCTTCCCTTTCTGAGCTCTCCCCATCCCCCACCTCCCACCTGTACTAGGACCTTAATTGTCCTCATATCAGAATTGAGTACATAGGATTCTTGTTTCTCCATTCTTATGATGCTTTACTAAGAATAATGTGTTCCACATCTATCCAGGTTAATACAAAGGATGTAAAGTCTCTGTCTTTTTTCGTGGCTGAATAGTTTTCTATTCTTCTGCTGTAACAATCTTTCCCTACGTCAATGAATACCTGAGCCTTTATTTTAGCTTTATAGAAGGAAGACTATAGGGTGAAAAGAATTATCAGCCATGAATAACATTTCAATTAATATTTCAACACTCACCCTAATTATTAATTTAAAAGGATAAGTGAATGTAAAATTCAAAGGGGTGCGCACGTATGAATGACACTTTCACACTGATATTTACACTTAACCAATTCTGTTTAATCAAATCCTATTTTTTCCCAAAGCTTAAATGGCACAATTCTTTTAAATATTTTTAAAAATTTGCATAGGAATTTTTTAAAACTCTCTGAGTACATATATTCCCCTTGACTTCAGGTTAGCATAGCATCAAAACTAATTGCAATGACCTTGTGTTTTCATTTTATGGTAAATGAACTGTGTGCATTTGATGCAATACAAAATAAAATGTGGCTAAATTCTCACTTCATGTATAAAATTTGAAAAAAAAAAAAAAAAGTGTTTACAGCTCCCCAAATTGCAAAAGTTCACCAAGAATTTTATGATTTGAGAACTGAAAGGGCAACTTTATTCTAAGCAATATGTATGCTATTACCAAATAGATAAGCCTTTCACATAAACAAAAACACCTACCCTCACTCTATGTAGCTTATAAATTATATTTTCTTTACTTGAACCAGAATTGTGCAAGAAATACTTGTGCTCTCATTTTCATCCACTATTATTATACTTTAATTTTTTCCACATATATTCATATAAAAATATAATATGCTGTTTGGGTATATTTTATGGTTCTTATTTTATCAATCATTAATGAGGCTATTTATTAGTGTGGAAATATGCCAAAATCAATAACTACAGGAAAAAGTCTGATATGATAAAAACCCAGAAAGAGGCCAATTAATTACCATGACATTCTGTACCAATAAAATAAGCCAGATTTATTCAGGCTATGGAAAATTTTAGTCTCAGAACAGTTTTGAGTTATAGGAAAAGCATTCCTTGCATAAAATGCAAATGCTAGCCCTTGAGCCACTTATAACTGTGGCAATAAGTACTTCAAAGCTGGGAATTATTCTGATGACAGTTATTTTTCTCAAACTACTATCAAAATGAGTTGAATCATTGCATCGCTGGCTCCATTCTTTTCAAAATTTTTTCCTGCCAATATAATTTATCAGGACGTGGGAAAGTGATTGCAGCTATTTTGTTCATCTATACATTGAGATGTTCATGACTTTTGGGGGTACCATTTCAAAAGCAGATGCCTAATAGCTTTGTAAAGTTGTTTTTTCCACTTGAGAATGTGACCTGTCAGTCACTGCTTTATTTTCTTTATATGTGCTTATCTTAGAGAGTCTTGACAGAACTTTATAAGGTAGACAGTTTATCAATCAAGGTCTTATTACGAAAATAGAAACCTTTCTAAGTATGTAAAATGAAGGTAATCTAATACAGGGGATAAGGACCAAGGAAAGAAATCAGGAAGGCAACCCAGAGGTTAGAAACAGCACAAATTCCAACCACCAGAGCTAGAAGGAATGGGATGAGGAGTGGATTGTTGAAACTTAGGGTCTGCACTGTCAGAAGCTGGACTGAAGGAATGGCTAGCTCAGGGCTGCAGAGTCATAGAGAAGGAACAAGCAGTACCAGGGATGCCACCAAGGCAGAGGAAGAGAGGGGAAAACAGCCTGGGAGCTCTCCTCTACTAACACGCCAATCTTCTGCCAAGGCTTCCTGTTGGCCTGACCCAAGATAGAAACCTGGGAAAGGCATCCTGTAAGGGTAGCTCCCTGCCAGTAAAATGGACCAGGGGAAAGAAGGGCCAGGAATACACCTTAGAGAACAGCCTGGCACAGCACCACCTCCCTCTTCCCTTCAGATGGAGAAGCCATTCCACTGCTAGTCAACAGCATAGCTTTGCATATGTGAAATCAAATCTATGTTCAATCCTCTCCATGATGATCATTGCATGCAATCAGCATTCTCAAAAAAGTTAAGAGTTGCAAATCCCATCTATATCAGACTGTAACTCTATAAAAGCAAACATAAGTAGGATTCTAAAGCTTCTTTTACAGATACATAAAGTTTTTTTATTCTAAATGACTCAGACCTAAAATGTTCTAGTCTACAATGTAGTTTAAGATGTCTGGTCTCGCAATATTGTAAATTCAGTATAATTGCTTTTTTGAACAAAAATCACCTACTACTTCGTCTTAAGCTGCAGCAGGAACAATGAGCATAATAAATCTTAATCACATTAACCTTTTAGTCAGTCATACATAGTTGACTTTATTTTCAAAATTTCTGAGTTCATTTCTCTGTGGTTTAGAAGTATAATTCTTAAAGTACAGAGGATCATACCTACTCAGTTCCTGCTTTTAAATTATCAATATTATAATTACATATATTTTTTCTGACTTTCTCTCTGTGCCATTAACAAGACCATACCTGCTGGAATTGGAGAAGCACGCAAATGACTTCCTTTCAGTAATTGACAATCCCAGCAAATGTACAAATCAATTTCGCTAATCTTTAGCTAACTGTAAGTTAAGAAATGAGGCTATGACAAGCTTATTGATTTCTTGCCAACAATTTTCTCTAATACACTGCTTCTATTCCATAAATTAAAATGTTTCCACTGTGTCCTCTAAACCTTGTATTTAATTATTAACAAACTTCCCCATCACCTGAACTTCTTTACTAACCACTGGCTTGTCTCCTTTAAAGGAAGATAGAGTCTTCTCTCTTAAGAACTCCAATGCTCCTGTGGGTCTCTTAAGGGAAAACTATTTATACCCAACACCCCATGCACTTCAGGGCCTGAATTAGGAACCCCTTTGCTCTGCACTACTCTTCTGGGACCATTCACCCCCTTCATTGCTTGTACATAGATCACAATGGAAGTTTTGAGACAGACGGTGTCACGGTTCACTATTTTCACTTCCAGGAAACACATTGACAGCGTTCTTTCTGATTCACCCATGCAAGTTTCAACTTGCTCAGCTTATTAGTGTCACTGGGAGGGCTTCATTTGTTTCTGTCCATGTGGATTTTACATTTCTTGATTTTCATGTATGGCAAAAATTTTCATAATGACCCACTTTTAAGCCTCTCCTCCTCTGAGGCTGACTCATGTCATTGGCTAATTACTCTACATTTCTTTTTATCAATGAGGACTACCAGGTTCTTGGTTAGTCTCCCTCCTTCCTTGGAAGATCTGGACATGCAACTCACTGCCATCACCTCAACTTCCTCCACATCCCAGCTATTTCCAACATCCACGGGGAGAACAATTCTCTCAAGTCCCAGTACCTAAGCTCCCTATCTGCAATACATTACCCTCCATTCTACTTCAGTCACCACCTCTCACAGTCACCTAGAATTCATCTTACTTGGAACTGACACCATCAATTTAAGACTTTTTATTCTCTAACTAAACTATTTTACTATTCTAGTTTGCTCATCCAATCAGCCCCCTGAATATCAGGTTTTCCAATTTATCAATATCTCTAGATCTCAACTTTTTCTTTGTCGGGATTTTCCCCTGTTCTCTTTGCTCCCACTCCAGCTTATATTTAGAGCCCAGCATTTCAGGGACTCCCTCATCTCCCTTACCCACCATCCTCTAATTTTACTCAAATAAACACCAACCCGATGTGAACCCAAATATCTACCTTCTGGGCACTACCACTTTGGCAACTGAGTTTTGTTGTTTAATCACAAAGTTCAGTAGGTTTGTGTCACTATAAATTCAAGATCACCAACTTCATCTGGAAGCACAGCACCATCATGATATGCTAGTATGCTTCCTTAATCAAATCTGCCCTACTAACACCCCTAGCATTTTAAACAACCATTTTCCTCAGATGTGTTGCCTTGTTGCCTCCACAGCTGCTCTCAACAGATGATCTGTCCTTCAATTTCATGTAAATAATAAAGACCAAGCAGAAGCTCCCTCAGTGGCCAGACTGTGGCTTCCTCTTTGTCTTCTCTTCTATCAGTCCTCTCTCCTTCCTCTTATTACTACGTATTCTAGGCCAATGATTCTCAAACTTTAGTTCCCAAGTCAGTAACATTAAGGAACTTGTTAGAAATTGAAATCCTTCAGCCCCACCTCAGTTCCAACCAAATCAGAAACTTTGGTGGTGGAATCCAATGATCTGTAGTTTAATAAGCCCTCCAGGTGATGCTCAAATTTGAGAACAACTATCTTCAGCTAATCTTCCTGTCTGTACTCTGAATCCCACTCAAAACCACCCTCTCAGAGGTGCAAAGAAACAGCACCACCATTACACCCCAAACCTTTACCATATCTAACATCTGACTATTTCAACACCTGCTAACTGATCCCGGTATATCAGTCAAACTCCTCTATAAACAATTCTCCACACTGTAGCCACTGTGATTCTAAATTTGTTAGTGTACTTCTATTTATTTAAGAAGTCCCCTCTTCACTGTTAGCACACTAACCAATATTTCAAGGCTTCTTATAAGGCCTTTTGGTATATGACATCTTTCTCCTCCTGGAAAATCCATCTCCTTGAATTTTAATACTCCAGGCATCCTGAAATTCTGTGTGGGTAAGGCCACAGCACTCCTAGTGTCTGGCCCTCTGTGGATGTTGATTCATCATCTTGAAATACTCTTTCGTTTGTTCTGGCTAGGTCTATTTTTCCTCCGTGTCTCTGGTCAGATCATATCTCGTTATGGAGCCTTGCCCCGGCCTTCAGATTAGATTGAATTTCACCATATGCTTTCATAGCTCCATGTTCATTTCCTATCATAATTTTCACTTTTTTAAAATGACTGTTATTTATGCTAAATGAAAGCTATTTGAGGTCAGGGACTGTGTCCACCTCAATATACTCTACATCTTATCTAGCATAACATCTATGTCTGGAATAATGTGGTTGCTCAACGAACATCTGTTGAATGAATGAGCAAGTGAATAAATTTCAAAATATATGGTAATGTTTTAGTCTTCATTTTCAGTTCTCTTAAAAACATTCTCCATGTTCAATCTTTCTTCCCTTTTCCCCCCACAACTTCTTCCATTACTCTTTAAAAAAAAAAAAAAAAAAAAAGTCCTAGGCCTGTAACTTCCAATCTTGTGTCAAGATTTCTCCAGGTAGCTTAGCAAACTCACAGGAGCACCACAAGATATTCCTAATTTTCAAAAGAGTCATAGCAACTTCTGCCAGATACCATGCAAACTACTAACTCAAGGGAGTTCAGAGTTTGAACATCAGATAACTACATTTCTTTCAAAAAAAAAAAAAAAAAAAGTTGTATCTTTGTGAAGCTGGCTTTTTAGCAGAGGCTGTGATTTTAAAAAAAAAATATCATATGGAAATTAATGTGGTAAAGAAAGGTGTAGAAGTAAAGCAGAGGTGTCCAATCTGGCTCAAAATTGGAAAGATGTGTAGTGCCCAATAGGAGCTAAATCGTTAGAACATAAATACTCTTTACCTTGTTTGGACCTAATTATTTAATGAACAGAACTGTTACTATTTTTCTCCTTTTGTTCTCAACCTTCCTAGTGCCATGGCCCTTTAATACAGTTCCTCTGGGTTGCGACTCACAGGTTGAGAACCGCTGGCCTAGACGCATTATGGAAAAAATTACTGAGAAAATAAGGAACTGAGAAAGTTTGGGAACCTCTGTCCTTACCAATTTCTAATTTTCCTTTTCATGGATTCCGCTAGTTTCCTGTTTTATTTTTGTTTATATTCCCACCTGTGACTTATGATTTCTTTCAGCTTGTGTGGTTTTTTTTTTTTTGCTTTTTGTTTTTGTTTTTTGTTTTGGTAATTATGATATATCTTTCATCTTTCATTGGTTTTGTTTCATTTTCCTAATTTCTATCATCATTTCTCTCTCTTCTCCATAATGACTTCTAAATCTGCCTATTATTATCTGCTTATGGCACTAAACTACTGTAAGTACATATTACAAAGAAAAGAAAACTGGGCTTTGTGAAGCTTGATGTGCATATGCATAAACACCTGTTTTACATGGTGTGTGTGTGTGTGTGTGTGTGTGTGTATGTGTAAGAAAAGCTATTTATGTGCCTCACCCTCCTTCCAAAAGGGAAGTATTACAGTGATTTGATCTGGTGGAAGCAGGCTAAGTGATTTCTTTCAGGCCATCATCTTCACATCTGATACTGGAGCTTGAAGTTCAAACGCAGGCACTTAGAAAGGGAGGATGGACATATGGTGGCAGACAGCATGATAAAGCTGGAATTCCCACGTGAAGGTGAACTGAACTGAACCTTATGTCCATCCTCTTGCCTCCGACCTTAGTCTATGGGTGTCCTTCAAAAGCTGGATCTCTTCATTGTGGAGCTAAAAACACAAACACACACACATAACACATGCACACACCCCTTAAAGATGATTTAATGGATGGTGAAACTGTTGCTGGCCGAGTCAGTGACTGCAGCGGGTGACTCAACAGATCAGTCACAGCCTGTGTGAGCTATAAAATAGCTGCCGCTTCCCTTCTTCCCTCTAAATCTCATGAGAGTCTCCCTTAGCTGGTCCACTTTAACTGGAAACCTACAACAAAGCAAATACTAAAAAGTGATGTAGTTTGGGCTAGTCAAGTGGACACATTACAAAGCCACCACCCAAGTCCTGTAATTATAGTTACAGGCTAAACACATGTCAGTTGAAAGATAAGTATCAGAAATTCAGTATGTTATGAATATTAAGCAAGTGGTTTCAGAGGAAGCAGAGAGAAGTGCAGGAGGTGGTTAATAGGATTAACATAATGGATTGATTTCAAGTAAGTAAGCGGGTTCAGAGAAGCAGTACTTGGCAGGGAAAGGCCAAAGTCTTGGCAGCAGGAATAACCAAAAATTTCAAAACATGGGCAGATCAGTTTCACCACAACCAGACCAAAGGAGTGAGGAGAGGGTGACTGGGTCTGAAAAGGAAGGATGGGCTCAGACCACCATCCCTGTTGCCAAACCCCAGTATCTGGCTTTATTCTGCAGGCAGACAAGGAGTCCTCATGATTTATCTGATTGATTCTTATTGGTTTTGATTCTTCTTGCCTGATTTCAAACTTTATTTCTCCCATTCTACTCTCTGAAATAATTCTCTATCCTTGTAATAACATAATTTGTTGACCACGCTGAAATATTATATTGCATAAGAAAAAAATGTTGGTTTGGACTTGATGCTAGACAAATCGTGCATGGGATATAAACAGGACTTTAGGTTAATGACCCTGCAAATATGATGCTACTGTGCAAAATAGACTAAAAGGGGCAAGAGAAAAGTAATGACCTAACCTTTTCTTCTAGACTCATTCCTCACAAACTACAACTGGAGTCAGATTATAATTTAGAGTCTTTGACTATGACTCAAGCTTCTTCCAACACTTTATAGGACTCCAGCCTGCCCAAAGTCCTGATAAACCATTGTCACTCTCTCTACCCAGGAGATTATTAAATGCCTCCAAGCTACATCTCCAGGCCCATTGAAAAGAAGAGCTGATCTCAGCAAGACTCAGCTGGATTGGCAGTGAGTTTCATCGACTCCAATAAGTTTCCCTTCACTCCTCTCCTGAGAAGCTCCTGGAAATGGGATAACCAGTTCTTTCTGTAGACTATATCATCCTTTTGACCTCTAGGCAGTGGGTTCACTAATTGCTTCTGTAGGTGGCAAACAGCAATTTAATCATCATCTTCCATTGCACAAAACCCACTCTTCTGACAGTCTTGGGCTTCCAAGTGAAGAACTGCAGCAGGGACCCCTGCTAAGCTTGCTTCAGGAGAAAGAGACCTGGGATGAGATCCAGGAGAAGTAGATTGTGATCCCCATCCTCTGACTCACTAGCTGTGATATCTTGGGTGCAACCCAAAATATAACTCTATGAGCTTTGTAAAATAAGCTGATTAGAATAGATACTCTCTAGGATTTCTTCCAAACTTAACTTTTTAAAATTTCAAGACGTGTTAATTAAAATGAGATCCAGAAACAAAAGAATATTACAATTTGCTGTTGGCAAGTCCCGTTATAACTGTAAATGAGAGATCATATTGATAAGAAGAAAAATGGTAAACATTTACTATTATATGTATGGAAAAGCTTTCAAAATGCACATACTCATTGGAATATGCCTCCACCACTCCCAGAATAATTGATTCCAAGTATTTATCTAGTATATATTCCATGACATAACTGTCTCACAACATTGTCTATAATGATTAAAAGCTGAGAAATAATACACATATCTACTAACAAGCAAGCCAATTCATTAAAGAAACTATAGTAAATCTATGCAATGCAATATCTTAAAGCAACTTAAAATGATGTTGTAGAAAAATGTTAAAAGTTGAAATGTTTTCTAGACTAATATATAAAAGGAAATAATTTACTTAATATTCCATCAACAGCCATCCAATGCGACATCAATTTAGTTATATACATGTAACCATATTCCCCTAAATGTGACCGACTTGTGGCTGTTACATAAAACCACAGCTTTTCATAGCCAGTGGACAACATATGTGAGCCCCATTGTTCAGCAGCCTAGGCTTCTATCAGGGCCCCCATTCAGAAACACCTAGGTCCCCCAAAGGGTCCCCCCCTTGGCTCTTTCCATGCAGTCACTTCTGGTCCAATACAACTGATGTATGGGATCATCTCCTATCCTAATGCAATTAGCTCCAAGGGCAAATCTACAAAAATCTGAAGGGAGTCGTCATAACTGTGTACATTAATGTGATCATGGGGCACCATACGCTGGTTTTATACACCATTTGACACATTTTCATCACACTGGTTAACATAGCCTTCCTGGCATTTTCTTAGTTATTGTGTTAAGACATTTACATTCTACATTTACTAAGTTTCACATATACCCTTGTAAGATGCACCGCAGGTGTAATCCCACCAATC
>CAUYPK010170409.1:0-17181 GCA_963574355.1 Loris lydekkerianus
CGCTTATTTCGATTAAATTGAATAAATATTCACTGAGATATTACAGTTTAAAGGAGACTCATAAAAATGGACAAAACTTTTGAAATGACCTAAATATTTACTTTCATCTACTTTTTAACAATTTAACTGAACGAGGGTCTCAGTTTACTAAATTAATGAAGATGTTGCCTTTGTGCTGACGAGTGGTTCCCATCCCTCGGAGGCTGGCTGTGTTTGTCTGAGCTCAGGTCTTATTGGGTACTGTACCTGATGCCCAGTTAAGTGTCCAGGCCCACTCCCTTGACCAAGCAAGGAGGCCAGGTGAGCTGGCAAACCTATTGCAACTCCAATGGGCTGAGGCAGGTGGCAGGAGTGGGTCTTACCACAGTCACAGACCCTTTGGGTGGAAGGGATCAACCTACTGAGTTGAGAGTGGGCAACGAGCATCAAGTCCAGCAAGCTGATGAAGCAGGGCCAGTGCAGCGTTGGGGTAAGAAAGAATCTAAGGTGGCACCAAGCTAGAGTGTGTGGAGCTGGCAAGTCAGAGCTGGGACATTCTCCCCTGGCCATGCTCTGCCTGTAGCCACAGGAGCCACACATGAGGCACTGCCTTCTCAGCAGCCTGATGTCCACTGCCCTTTCTGCCCCAGATGCTCATACTTGGTCCAGGCCCTCTGCAGTTCTTCCTTCCTGGCTTATCCTGCCTGGACTTGGCAGGTGGTTCTACTTCTTTTTGACATGGTCTCAGCTACCAAGAATTGCTCCTCCCCCAGGTGACAAAATCTCCCTCAGTCGCTGCAGCTGTATACAACTCAGATTCCCGGCCTAGGGGATGGGGAGTGGCGTGGAGAAGGGGTAGGAACTAGAAAACAAAAAGACTGGGTCAAAAAGGACAAGGAGGAAAACACTTGGGGTGAGTATCAGAGAGTTAAATATATATTCTCCGTGGTGCACAGTGGGAGCAGGCTGAGTTCTTCATAGGGCCAGTGATAGCCAAATTGTGACATTAAATGATTTTAATATCCTTTGAGATAAACTGAGAACCCCCACTCTGAACCCCAATAATGTGGCTCAGCTTGATTCTTTCAGCTTTCAGGTGTGACTTTTAAGGAATGACAGAAGGGAAGGACTGTTCAAGCTGAGATAAATATATTCAAACTCCACGCAGTTCTAAAGCCCTTTTTCTGTTTGCTCTACTTTTGCTCCAGGAATGTCTTATTTTTTACTTCTGGGGTCTTAATGCTTATAGCAATCACCTGGCTTTTTCTTATCTGAAAGTCCTGTTTGCCTCCACCCAATGGGCCTTGTTTCTATTTTATGACATCCTCCATTTCACACCTTCAGTACTCGTCAGCAGTGGGTAGGTAGGAAACAATCAGGTCTATTAACTGAGCACTATCCTGTTTGCCTTCCTGCCTCGTCATGGCTCACAGGCTCTGACGCAGATGTGACGCGCTGTACAGCCTTTACCTGGTTACTCAGCCACTCACACCCAGAGACATGCGTAGCACCTGACACTCAGATCAATCCCATCCACACAGGAAACTTCCCATTGGAGCATCCCCACCCCGCTTTGTCTCATCATCCTCCACAAACCCAACCTCCGAAGTTTTTCCTATTCAGTTTTAAAAATAATTAATGACAACCTGAATGGGAATACAGATGGCATATTTATCAAAATTTCAGAGGATACAAAATCAAGTAAGAAATCGCTAAATAGGGTTAAATCAAAGTAAGATTTCAAGTCAATCTTGATAGGCTAGAACAAGAAACTGAATGTAACAAGATGAAATTTACCAGCAGTAAATGTGGTCATCTTTGAGCTAAAAAAAAAAAAAAAAAAAAAAAAATCCCACTACCCAAAACAACCCAACCCAACACAGCTGTACAATTTCAGGCTTTGGAAGATGAAACTAAAAGAGCTAGACATTGATTGCAAGCTCATTGTGAGTTGAAGGTTTTGGGGACCCTCAAAAACCCAAGGTGAATTTAAGCTGCATAGTTGGAAATATAGAGTACAAAAGAAGGAGCTGATGGAGGCGAGGATCTGGTTCTCAGTACTGATGGACCATTCCTGATGTGTTTCGTTTCATTCTCATATTGCTTTTTTCTTTCTTTGAGACAGTCTCACTTTGTCACCCTCAGTAGAGTGCATGGCACCATAGCCCACAGCAACCTCAAACTCCTGGGCTCAAGACATCCTCTTGCCTCAGCCTTCCAAGTAGCTGGGACTATAGGCCTGCCATAATGCCCGGCTATTTTTTAGAGAAGTGGTCTTGTCCTTACTCAGGCTGGTCTCTGAACTCCTGAGCTCAAGCAATCCACCCACCTCAGCCTCCCAGAGTGCTGGGATTACAAGTGTGAGTCACTGTACCCGGCCTTTCTATATCGCTTTAAGATGAACACTGACAAATTATAATGCACCAGAAGGGTGGGACTAGGAAGATGGAGATTCTGGAAATTAAAACAAATAGAAGACCATGACCGTGAAAGAACTAAAGAAGTTTAACTGCAAGGAGAAAAAAAGATTTAAGGGAGACCTGAAAGCTGCTTTTAAATACTTTAAGGGCTATTCTATACAAAGAGAGTGAAGCTTTTTCTCCCCAACTCTAGAGGACAAAGTAAGTTCATGAGAGTAAGTGAATGGGAGCTAAATTTCAGTCCATCTTGAGAAAGAAAAGAACTGTCCAAAACAGGGATGGTCTGCTGGATTAAGTAACGAGTTCTCTGGCATTGGAGGTATTCAGGCAAAAGCTGGAGGATCAGATAATAGAGATGCTATAGAGAGAATCTTGTATTCATCAGAGGAGGAGATCAGATGACCTTTAAGGACTTTCTCAACTTGGACATACTCTGATTTGGGGAACTCTATTACAATTGATTATACCATGCCCTACACAAGAATATTAATTCCTTTGGTAAAAAAATAAGACTGATAGTTTTTGGCAATATTTCCCAGTTTTTTTTTTTCAGACTTAGTTTTAAGTTTTCAGATAAAAAGCATAGACTCTGGAGATAATTGCTTGAGTTTTAACCCTGGCTCTGTTGCTTATTAGCTGTGTGACCTTCAGCAAGTCACATAACCTCTCTGGGCCTCATTTCTTTCATTTTTAAGATAGGGATGATTATAATGCTGCCTCATAGAGATGTTATGAGGATTAAATAAATTACTATTTGAAAAGCACTTGGAACACTGCTGGCACATAGTAAGTATTATAAATGTATTTGTTACATTAAAAAAAATAATGTAAAATGGCTGAAAACAAAGACCAGGAAAGAGTTCAATAGTTTAAAAAATGGTTCAAGGAAGTCCTCCTTCTTTACCAACTTTCATCACCAGCAGCTCTAGATGTGAAATAGCCAAAAGCCCAAGGTAGCAAAAAAAGAAAGAATGAAAAAGAAAAAAAAATCACACAGCCTCTCTAAGCTCTCAGGAGGAAGAAAAAGCTTCCTGCTGTTGACGCACAGTAACCTCTGAAAAGGCCTGTGTGTTTAATGACACCAGATTATCCCTGCCTCCTCCAGCCCTCCTCTCCCTTCTTGGAGTTGCTAGGAGGCCAGGGGTGCGCTGCATTGTAATAAAGCAGCAGTGGGGGAGGGCGGGGGCCAGAGAATGTGAGATATACAGGGCCTGTTCCAGGGAGCTTAATATCCTCTTATTGGAATAACTATTGTCCCAGCTTCTCTACAAATACCAACCATCATTAATAAAAGGACTAATAAAAGCATTTATTGCACCCAGGCACTGGTCTTGCTTTTTCTAGCTCCAGGGCCTTGGCAGAGGCCACTGTGGAGGATGAGATCTGGAAAAGCTGAGGCTCCCCCTGCACCCAAAAGCTCAGCCCAGGCCCCCAACCCAGGCTGTCACCCTTCCCAGGGCTGAGGGCCATAATCAGTGAGACCTCTTGGTAGGAAAGAGGCTAGGCCACCAGACAGGGGGGAGATGGGAGCATGAAAATGATGCATCATTTAGTATCAAACTTCTGGGTCATTGCAAATAGTGACTATGGGGTGGTGAGAAAGAAAAAGCTGTCTTATTATGTTCTTTTAAGAAGCTTATGGGCCAGGCGCGGTAGTTTACACCTGTAATGCTAGCACTCTGAGAGGCTAAGGTGGGTGGATTGCCTGAGTTCACAGGTTCGAGACCAGCCTGAGCCAGAGCCAGAGCCAGATGCCATCTCTAAAAAATAGCCAGGCATTCTGGTGGGTGCCTGTAGTCCCAGCTACCTGGGAAGCTGAAGCAAGAAAATTGCTTGAGCCTAAGAGTTTGATGTTGCTGTGAGCTGGGACTGCACAGGGCTCTACTGAGTATGACCAAATGAGACTTTATCTCAAAACAAACAAAACCAAAGAAAAAGAAGCTTCAAGAACTTCTTCTTGCAGGATTTTTTATCCACATTTTACAGAGGGGAAAACGAAAGCCCAAGTACTTAGGCTATACCATATAGTTGCCCCGACATCTTGCCCTAACTGATTACTCCCAAATCCAGTACTATTCTGACATAAAAAGAAAGAGTAAGGCTATATCAATCTCCATCCAACCCCCAGTGGGGGATCTGTGAATACTGTGATCATCACCATCACTTCTCTAAATTATTATTGTTGTTATAATAACCAGTGGGTAGAGTTGAGTGGGTGGCGAATGTCAGATAATTACCGAGACCCCAAAATTAACATGTAGAGTCTTTACTTTTCCACTGCTGCTCAAAGATGAAAATGAAAGCTAGCCTCCAGGGAGCCCTGGGAAGAGCCCTAATCTTGAGATAGAATGAGGCCAGGAGGGGAAGGCAATGGAGAAAGACCAAGCTCAAAAGGCTTAGGAAGCCAAGCTTGGGAGACCCCAGGATCCTAGATTGTGGATCATCTAGCTGCACAGGAGGCCAAGAGGACGCAGTCAAACCAACCTGGGCCCAAATCCTGACTCTGCCACTCCTTTGCTGCGGGACCTTGGGAAGTTACCTAACCTCTCTGAATCATACCTACCCCTTAGGACTGTTGTAAGTAAGGGTTAGAAGACAGGCTGTGAGAACTCAGGAACTCAGGTCCTTTCCTCTCTGAGCCTAGTGCTTTGCCAGTGAGAAGGACCTTTAATTGTGAGGGTGCAGGACTCCCCTGTGGCATCAGGGGAACATAAGGAGGCAGAGTCCTTTTCTCAGGACTACCCTGAGGTTCAGTGGAAAATAACTTTGGCCTCAGTTTTCCCCCCTATTTAAGACAGGACAACAAAATCTCTGCCCTCAGCCCCTCCCTGCCCCTGAGGGCTGTCAGATGAATGGAGGAGATATGGTCCTGGGAGGGAGGTGGGAGTTAATAACAGCATCCTGGATCTCTATTATTATTGTCATTACTCTGGCTTTGTCCAGTAAGCAGCGGGGACCCAGGTGACTCACTGTCTGCACACAGCAGCCCAACATCAGCCTGCTGAGACTTGCTTGCCTGCTGGGATTCCTCCCCTGAAGAGGCTGCAGCCTCTTTCTCAGCTCCTGATGGCAGCTTGGGGGTCTCCTGTGACAGAGTGGGAGGAGAATGGGTGGGCATTTGGGACCTGAGTGCCTAGCTACAGAGTGGGGGTCAGGGAGGCTGGGAGCCCTGGAGGTTGCAAGGTTCACTCCTGGACAGATTGGCTGATTCCTTCAGAGCAGGCCTGGGTATGGCAGGAACTGGGCAGAGAGGGGTGCAAGAAAGAGGATGCAGGCCTGGGTCTGTCCCTGTGACAGTTTTCTTGGGTGAGCTGGAAAAAGGGGACAGGATAAGGGCAATCCCCTGTTCCCCTCCAGCTAGAGCTGCTCTAGCATATGGGAGGCCTCTAGAAGCTGGGAGGGATCAGGGCATGGCTCTTAAACTCTGTAATCCTGGGCCCTAAAATTTCAGCAATTGCTAACAATAGAGAAAGGGAACAGGGTACTTCTGAAGCCACCAAGCCCCTTGCCATGCAAGCATTCTATAAATGCGATCTGAACAACTGTGACTCACTCACACACACCCCTGCAGTTTCGTGGTGAGGACACAGCTAATCATAGCTGATGTTTGGGGAGGAAGAGAGATTTTGCTGTATGGTCCATGACTGACCATCTCCCTCTTTCTCCTGGATTGTGGGTATGACTGGCCTGGATTTTGGCAAGGAGTTTCTGCCTCTCTGAAAACTGTCTCTGCCTGGGGGAAGAACACATCCCTAGAAGGGCCAGGAAGGCCAGGCTGGTTCTCTGGTTTCTAATCAGAGATGACATCAGGAAGATCTGAGCTGGAATTCTTCAGGTCTGTCGGTGACGATATTTGCTTTGGTTTTGTTTTGGTTTATTTTGATTGGCGCTGAAGAAGACCAATTACAAGATATGTAATTGTAGCCCAAACTCTATAGATGAGGAAATGGAGGCCTAGGGAGGCTGAAACAACTTGTCCTAGGTTGTAGAGGCAGGGTTTTAGAGGCAGACCTCAGCCCTGACTGCAGAGTCAACAGCAATAATATCACTTAATATTCATGGACAGCCTTATATGGGCCAGTCACTGGATTAGCTGGTTTTGTACATTCTCAGGCTGGGGATACAGATGAAGGATTCAAACATCAGAGACGTGGTTCACTTAGATCAACTCTACATTTTCTTCCAGGTCTGAGGCACAATGATTGTGAGGTACATATTCTCAAATTCGTGGCCATTTAGGCCACACTTCCTTTATCAGTTGATCTAGTACTCTCTATATACTGGGATTATTATTGGACTTTGGCAATCCAGAGATAAAATAGGACCAAGTTCTTAACAGTACACTAGGATCAGTGATTTATTAGAGTTACAGATAAAGAGTCAGGAATATAGAAAAATGTGTCTTGGGCGGCACCTGTGGCTCAAACAGGTAGGGCGCCAGTCCCATATGCAAGAGGTGGTAGGTTCAAACCCAGTCCTGGCTAAAAACTGCAAAAAAAAAAAAAAAAGAAAAAGAAAAAGAAAAATGTGTCCTGAGAAAATAGAGAAGTCTTCCAGATACAGAGACATTAAAGCAAGGTTTTGAAGGGTGAGTAGGAGTTTGCCAGGTGGAGCTGCAGATGAGAGAGAGGAGGTACATGCAGAAAAAAATCACATATGAAATTGCTGATAGAATGGAAGTACCCTGGAAATAAATAATAGTTTGAGGCAGAGTGTGCAGGGATGTCAGGGAAGGTGGGAAATGATGCTACAGAGGTGAGGAGAGACTAGCCTGAGGAAGGCCTGATTGCCAGGCTAAGAGGGCACTACTCAAAAGTTGTAAGCAGATGTCAGCTTTGAAAGGATTCTGAGATGTGCATTCATAGTTTGTGGATATACAAGGGTTTTCCAGAAAGTATTCAGCCATGCTCTATCTCTATTTTTCATATTACATGGCTAGATACTTTCCGGACAGCCCTTAGATATTCTATCTCAGATTTTGCCTGTCTCTCCTAGTCCTCACTGGCCTGACTACATGTGTTTGTCCACCTGGAATGCTAATTAGGCTCTCCAGTGAGGCTGACACTGACCGCCAGCTGCAGTTACAGTCTCCAGCTCTTTGCCTCTGCACGAGAACTTTCTCCATGCTCCTCTGGTGCTCCTCTCATTGACTGGGTGTTAGCGGGGTCTTTGCCCCATGGCATTCTGCCTTGTCAGGCTCTGTCAGATGGCCCATTCAGTGAGCTAGGCCTTGGAACCACAAGAAACCCTTTTCTGTCTCTCTTCTGGTCCCACCTCCTTGCCCACGCCAATCCAAGCTCTGCTCCATCAGACCTGCCCTCCTCCCCGCACCCCAGCACACACACCAGGGCATTTTCAGTCTTCCTTGTAGTCTAGAGCAACACACCTTCCCCTGTTTTCTCCCTAGCCCAGCTCACCCTGCTCTGGGTGTCTGAAATCCAGCAGCATTCTTAGTTCTTCTGAAGTTGAGAAAAGATCCTTCCCTTCACGTCTATTTTCATTTTCAATTTAATCATTGAAAAGAAGCTTCCTGACAGAACAGAAGATGCATTTTGGAGCGTGACAAGGTTGAATCTTGGCTTTGTGCCCTTTAGCAAATCTTTTTATTTCTTTGGGCTCCAATATCCTCATCCATAAAATGGGGGCATCAGTCCTTACCACACCCAATTCAAAGACATAACACATAGGATGCCAGTCAAGGATGGGTTGAGTTCAACTGAGGAACCAGAGCAGGAAGGGACACATTCTTTATGCTTCCTCTCAGACTGGACACCTTTAGCTTCCGGCTTTAAAAAAAAAAAAAAAAAAAGTAAATAAAACAACACAGAACATGTTAAACCAGAGCCTCATGTGGTTGTAAGTGACTTGGCAGTGAAATGGGAAGGAGCCCATCCTATGAGAGGCCCCAAAGGCCTCTGCCATCAGGAGGAAGATGTGCCCTTCCTGTTCCTAAGGGAAAGGAAAGGCTTGAGCCAAAGCTGTCCTCCAAAGCCTGAGGACAGGTGGCTCTCAGGCTGACCTTTGCAAGGCCAGTAAGCCCACAGTTTCATTGTTCTGCCCAGGCTGCGGGCTGCAGAGCTGGTTGGTGGAGTTGGCTTAGAGAAGGATATTTTGTATCTGGCTTTTGGAATGACTAATGAATGAGCTGTCTCCACTGCAGGAGAATTATGCCACTTAAGCAAAACCCAGCCAGGCTGGTCGGCTCTGAGATAGCTAATAGGAAATGCCTGTCAGAGCACTGACGCTTCAAAGCCAAATATATTCTCACTGTGTTCTCTGTTTGCTAAGTTTACTTTATGCAAAATATAACTCAGCTGAAAATATGTAGATGGCAGAGTGCTGGCTCCTTCCCTCTGGAAGAAATAGTAAAGGGGGAGGAGGGAGCAGTTCCCACTTAACCCTACTGGTCCTGCTGGGCTGAAGAATAGCCAGGCCAGCCTCCTCTCCTGGCCCAAGAGCACAGCGCTCCACTCACCAGGAAGTCTGTGCCACTGATGGGTCTACAGCAACTACAGTCCTCAAAATAAAAGCAACTGCCCTCCCACTGAGCTTCCAGACAACAGGAGGCCAAGGGTGATTACAAACAGCCCAGCCTGCCATTTTGCCAAGTGTTGCAGGGGCCCACAAGGTTATGTGGGCACAGCTAAATTTTTGCTCTCTTTGGTGGCTTATCCACCAATACCTACCCCCAGAAGTGAGGCACAAAGTCCTCCAACCAAGTAGCAACCAAGAAAAGTCAGTGCCCCCGTCACCCCTGAACTGAGCGATGGCTGGGTGGGTGCTGAAGTAAGGCCATCCATGGCAGAGCCATGGGTGGGGAGTCGGGAGTGGGTTCCGCTCCTGCTTCTGCCTCTCCTTATGTGCCCTCCCAAGAGAAGTCTTCAGGCTTCCTCTTCACTACCTAAAAATGGGGAGATTGGACCAGCTCAGCAATCCTCTGGGTGGGTCCCATGACCCTAATACTCTATTGTGCATGACAGAAGAAAGTCAGGAGTTGGTGACAGCACTCACTTCTAAATTCCCTGACCCATACCCTGTCTCGGGCATTGCCACCACTTGCCGGGAGGAGCTGCATATAAAGATGGGATGTCTTTACAGAGATACTTGAGATTTCTCAATACCTGCAGTGAAAAGGATCTCCTGAGGACAGGACCAGGGACTTGAATGTGTAGAGATCCTTGCTGAGAAGGAGCAAAGACATAGAAACTGCTGCAGCCTTTGATGTAAAAACAAGGAAACAACTTGCTCCCAGAGGCCAATCACTAACCAGCTTGGTGGCAGCCCATTTCCTCTTCCCAAACACCCTCCCTGACATCAAGGCTCAGGCCTTCTGTACAGAAGGCAATGGGTTTACCACTGTGGAATGGAAGTGAGCCGTGGGCCTGAGGCACCTTGGGCTTCTCAGAAGGACCTGGACAGTAGGAAATCCTGGAACACCTAAATGTGTCAGCAGAGGAAGGTATGAACAAGACACAGCTCTGCTCTGGAAGAGCTGTGTTTTGTTGCAAGATGAGCACACAGAGAGGAAACAGAACAATGTAGGGTAAGTCACACAACACAACACTGTGCTTTCAAAGCACGTCAGAAGTCCAGAGAGGCAAAGGCCTTGGGCAAGTTGCTGAAAGTCTTGGGCATCATCTACAAAATTGAGATAATGACTACTTGCCTTAGACACATAGACAACGTATACAGAATATCTGACACATCCCCCAGCACATTTAATCATCCAATAAAAGGAAGCTGTTATTATTTTTATTGCCATGGCTTAGAGGACACTTTCTTAACAGAATGAATTCCAGGTGAGCAGAGCCATGATCCATTACTTTAGCCCTTGGGGCCAGGCCTGTGTGTGTAGACCCCTTGCTGGCCCCTCTTAGGTTGCCAGATGTCCATCCATTTGCCCCATGATTCATACAAACAGTAGCCTTTCCCTCATGTGCAAAGAACACTGAGAAGCCCTCACTTAGAGACCTCTGAGTAGACTTCAAAGCAGAGAAGGCCTGTGGTGAGGAGGGGGAAGGGAAGGGGGCTCTGCTGTGGTATAGAAATCAAGGAAAACAGCCCAACCAAACACATGTGGTTGGAGGACCTGGGGCATCATGTGTGTCTTACATACATGATTAGGTGATTTAATCTGCTCTAAGTGGAGCAGAGTCCAAGGTGAAAGATGTTCAGGGGGATAGCTGAATAATGCCTCATCAAGTGGAATGACATGGGGCAAGAGCCACAAGGCAGGGACTGTGGCCTGTGGGGACATACTGAGGTTTAGGAGCATGTGCTACTCAGCGCTGAGAGGAAGACTCCGGCAAGTATCAAATGGCAGAATAGGCAGGGGATTTGGCAGGTTAGCAGGCAGCCAGAGGCCACAGAAGCATAAGTCCTAGTGTCACAGAGCCATGGAGCCAAGCTTGGCCATAGCAGGGAATGGTTTCAGAAGGTGGGTTCCAGGGCCATGGGGAAAAGGCTGCCATGAGGAGCTATGTGAAGCCCAGGAAGCCCCGCACCGGGGTTGAAGCTCACCTGGGCCACTTCAGAGAGCCGTGCAGGGATTAGAGCGGGTATCCCAGCCCATCCAGGCTGGGGGATAGTGGTGAAAAGTGTCACATGGGAACTTCTACATGTATACAGGGACCTCCACAGACATGCAAGGGCAGGGTTGGGGACTGGAGGAAGCTAGGCCAGAGACACGGTCTGGTGGCCAGTGTGGCCCGCAGTGCCAAGTGCAGCAAACATGCTCAGTTCAGGTGGAGTTGGAAGGCTGTTCCCTCAGGTAGGCAGGGAAGAGCAGCAGGAGCCTAGTGGTGGGGAGGCAACAGCGACTTGGTTCTGGTAGCTGAACCCAACTAGAAGTGGAGTTCGGGGAAGGGTATAAAGGACTATCAGCGTCCTGCCCCTGTAGATGGCCTTGTGGTAAAGAGCATGGACTGTGGACTCAGACAAGCCTGGTTTGAATCCTCGTTCGAACGATGATTTGAACTCAGTGATTAAATGAGATAATGTATGTGAAGAGCCCAACCCAGTAGGAACTTAGTAAATAGCTACTCTATGGACTAGTGTGATATGTGAGGGAGGTAAGGGGGCCAAGGGCTCACCCTCTGCCCTCCAGATCTTAGACTCACCACAGCAGAAATCCTTTTAACCTGCAGCAGCAGCAGCAGCAGCAGCCAGAGCTAGGGTCTGCATAGGGAAGTACCCTGCAAATGCCTCACTGTCTAATAGGATTCCAGGTGGAATCAGACAAGACTGATTCAGGAACCAGGTGGGCTTCATGTGACAGTGGAGGGCAGCTGGGCTTCAGCAAGGAGGGAAGAAAAAGAAAGAATAAGGCAGGGAGGGAAGAAGACACTGGTGGAGGAAAGAGATCTTTCCATTGACTTAGTAGGCAAGTAAGTAATCACTTCCTATGTACTTTCTGTGGGCTAAGCCCTATAGAGACCAAAGTGAACAAGATTGCCGTGGACCCTGCACCCCCAAACTGAGTCTAGCAGGGGAGCAATGAAAGGGGAGCTCAGTGGCCACGTGCTGGCAGGGAGGAGATGAAGTGGGGGCTGTGCAGGTGGGAGTGTGTGTCGTGATCTGGCAAGCAGGGCTGACAGCCGGGGTATCGGCTGAGGACTCAGGATGTGTTGCGTAGTGGAAAGAGCGTGGAGCGTGCACCAGACAGACCCAGCCCCATCCCAGCTCTCCCTCTTACCAGCCATTTGGCTCAAGTTAGTTTTTGGAATCTTCAGTTCCCTCCTCTGTAAGATGAGACGACTAGTGCCTGCCTCACGGGGTTGTTGGTGACTATTAGGGGCTGTAGCCAAATCCGGCCTCTCGGTAAGTGTCCTGCACATGTGTGCTGTGGTTAATAAGACATGAATCACAAGGAAAATCTAAGAGACACTTAGCAGAAATAAATAAGAACGTGGGGAATATTTTAGTTGACATCTAGGCAACTCTAATGTGATTTTCTTTTGTGGGTCTGGGGGAGAAGTTTCGGACTGGGAGAGTTTGTACCAGCTCCTGCTAAGGGAAGATTCCTGAGTAACCTTAAGGAAGGGTATGTTTAGGAAAAAGAGCCCTGGCAGTCAATGTCTGGGTTAAACATGTCCACCATCATTTTCTCCGGGGTTTCCTCAGACAGCAATTGGAGGGATCCCATGGCCCTCCAGAGCTAGTGTGGGGCTTGCCCTGGTTCTTGGCCCAGGCCACACTCTGGGAGAGGGATCCTGGGCCATTTGGAAGGAAATGGCTGCTCAATGAACATCCTTCCTTCAGTAGACAGAGCAAAACCTCCATAAATGTATTACCTTTTTTGTTTTTTTAAGTGGCAGTCCCATTGTAAGCAAAGGGCTTACAGGACAAGGCCCCAGAAAGGAACAAAGGAAACACCCCCACCAATTCTCATGCCAGAAACAAGCTGAAATTCTTGGAGAAGTCTTTGACCCAAACTCTCAGGGAGAAGTTCCAGAAGACTGCCCATCAGGAGAGAAAATATAGGCAGAGTGCAATGTGTAAAATGATGAGCCAGAGAATCATTCCACAAACTGCACCTCGCTATGTCTTAATGAGGCAAACTCCAAAGAAGCTTTTCCTTTAATCTGGCATTTGAAATGAAAGGCTGCTAAGAAGCCCCCACGTCCCCCACCCCACCCTTCTGTGTTGCCATGACTACCCAAGTTCTTAGACCATGAAAAACTACCTCAGCATTTTCCTCTAAAACAAAAGAAAATTATTCCAGGTTTCTGGGCAGAGGACTCCAAGGAGTGGGACCTGTTTCTGGAGAGCAGGTTCTTCAGAGCTGCTGTGATGAAATCTGAGCCAAGGGGGACCAGGTCTTCAGAGAAGCCAAGAGAAGGAAACTGGGGATGACAGGGCCCCAGCTCTCGCCCCAGCTTGCAGAGCCCAGATTCTGCTGTCATTGTTGGCGCCCTCCCCTCAGCTGGACCTCATTTGCCCCTGCAATGAAGCTAAAAGAAAACACATCCTTCGTCCATATGGGAAGAGGCAGGGACTCAGAGGGGAGCAAGTCCAGGCTCCCAGAGTGGCTGCAAAGGTGACTTCTGCTCTCTTGTCTGGTTTGCTTCTGGAATAGCTGAGGTGAGGCCAACCGCTGGCATGACTAGGAAGCCCCTCCAGGGCCCCCTTGAAAGCCTGAGGTCCCTCTAATAGGACACTCTAAGCCTTCTCCCAAAGCCAGAAAGCAAAGTGGAGGAGGCAGCAACTGGTCAGCCAAGCCACTCCCTCAATGCTCCGCCTCTGCCTGAGCTGTAACTCACAACCCAGGGCATTGCCCTTGACACCTCCTTCTCCTTCATCCTCTACATTCAATCCTTTGTCACATTTTCAGTCTATTTCCCCCAAATTTCTCAAATTCATGTACTTCTTTCTTTCTCCACTTCCATTGTCCTAGTTCAGGACTCACCATCCCTAGCTTGAAATGTTGCCTCCAGGACACCTCCACACTAGAGCTAGAGTGGTCATTTTGAAACACAAATCTGACCATGTCACCTCCTGCCTAAAATCTTTCAATGGCTCTCATTGCCTTTGGGATAAATTTTCAAATTCCTTAGAAAGGCATACAAGGCCTTTCATGATGGACATCTCCCATCCCTACTCACTCCACTCCAGCCATAAAAAAAGCATTTCCAGGCCAGGGGTGGTGGCTCACGCCTATAATTCCAACACTTGGGAGGTGGAGGTGGGTGGATTGCTTGAGCTCACAGGTTCCAGACCAGCCTGAGCCAAAGGGAGACCTTGTCTCTAGAAATAGCTGGGCGTTGTAGCCGGTGCCTGTAGTCCCAGCTACTTGGGAGGCTGAGGCAAGAGAATGGCTTCAGCCCAGGTGTTTGAGGTTGCTGTGAGCTATGATTTTACCGCACTCTACAAAGGGCAACAAGTGAGACTTTGTCTCAAAAAAGAAAAAGAAACAAGAAAAAGAAAGCATTTCCCTAACTTGCATACTCCAAACCTCTGAGCTTTCACAAATAGCTCTCCTCTTCTTGGGAATGCCTTCTCTAACTAGTGTGCTGGATAGCTCCTGCTTGCCCCTCCAGATCCCCTCTCGACCCTGCTCTGTACCCCACAGACTGCCCTGTACAGAGCACATCAACAAGCTCCATGCCCTCTGGCTTCTGGCCGGGGTTGGCCAGTGGGGACCACCAGCAAGAGACTGGAGGACAGGGGAGAATGAGGTCAGAGTAGTTTATTTACTTCCTGTAAGGCTGCATCAGCCTGGCTCATCCCTAAAAGGAAGGTCACTTCTTCTGTCAAGGTGGCCTGCAATGCACAGCTCTCTCTTTTTCCAAGGAGCAGTAGGCCATGCCTCCTCCATGTCTTCTGGCCTATGCGTGATAACAGCTCTCCTGTTTTTCTGCACTATCTTGAGTTGTCCTTCCACATCCTGCCAAAACCTTTGCAAATAATCTTGTACATTAACTCTCCTTAAATCATCCTAAGTGTGCCATCTGTTTCCCATTGGGACCAACTCTGACTAATAAACTCATCCTTTGTCTTCGCCAAATCATAGCCTTTTCCTTGGGTCTAAGCTCAGGCTCACCTCCTCCAGGAAGGCTTCCCTATTTCACAAGTCTGGCTTAGCCGCCCCTTCCCTTGGGCTCACATAGCCTCTTTATGTTCTTCTGTCACAGCTCTTTCCACACTATTGCAAAATTCAGTTGCCTGCACTTATCTGAGTCCAGAGAGGGTGGGTGCCTGTTCTACTGCTCATCCTGCACCCCAGTCTCTGGCACAAAGCAAGGCCTTGGGAAACATTTACTGAGTAAGGGAAAGAAGCAGCTGTTGCTCGAAGTGAGACCTTGCCTGAGATCCACAGGGAACACAACACAGCATCCCTCTGTGGTCACCTCCTGCAGGTGCCAGTGTCCCATGGACCAGGGCAGGGCCAACAGGAAGGCTGTTATTTAAAGAACACTTCCAACCCCAGGACCTGGGACCTGTGTCATTGGCCATGGGGAAAGGGTGAGATGTGCTGTTCCTGTTTCAATGACTGTGATTCCTGGGAAAAGGAGTGGCAATGGAAGTGTCCTTCCTAGAGATGAGAACCCTATGAACCTAGGTGTCAACCACTGGGAAACTCATGTTAGTTTGCTGAAATAAATTACTAGAAGTCCAAGGGCTGTTCCAAAGGACCCTGTATTACTTTCCCAAGTAAACTACCAAATCATTCATTCATTCATTCATTCAACAAAGCTTATTGGGGATCTGCTTTTATGCAAAGCAATTCTTTGATTTACACTGCTAAAATTCTATCCAAAAGGGAAAAATCATTTTTTCCTTCCAATCTGAGAGTCTTTACTGGGCCCTGTAAGAAGCCTTGTGGGACCAGAAGGTGTCCTTCCAAGTATAGAGGCCTTGGCCTAGACAAATCATGGAACATGGGGCATAGATGGTGGGTGGAAGGTAGAATAATGAACTGGATAGCAAGAAGGCTCTAGAATTCTTGAGCAAGTTACTTCATATTTCTGTGACTCAGTTTCCTTCTATGCAAAATGGTAGTCATAATAGGACTTAGCTCCTAGAGTTGTAAAAATTAGATGAAACAAAGTGTCCTCTGTGAAGTTGTCTAGAGCAGTGGATCCTAGCCCTATCAGACCCAATACTCCTTTTTTTGAGACAGAGTCTCACTATGTTGCCCTCAGTAGAGTGCTGTAGTGTCACAGCTCACAGCAACCTCTAAGTCTTGGGCTTAAGTGATTCCCTTGCCTCAGCCTCCCAGGTAGTTGGGACTACAGGTGCCCACCACAACGCCCGGCTATTTTTTGGTTGTAGTTGTCATTGTTGTGTGGCAGGCCCAGGCTGGATTTGAACCTGCCAGCTCCGGTGTATGTGGCCAGCACCCTAGTCACTGAGCTACAGGTGCCAAGTCCCCATACTTCTTTTTTTATATCATATATTTTTTAAGACCACCTTTACTTTTTTTTTTTTTTTTTTTTGCAGTTTTTGGCCAGGGCTGGGTTTGAACCTGCCGCCTCTGGCATATGGGGCCGGCACCCTACCCCTTTGAGCCACAGGTGTTGCCCACCTTTACTATTCTGAAGTGAAATGTACAGATAATATAACCTACCTACACACATTTTAAAAAATCAATACATTGCCCTAGCTATAAGATCAAAAACTAAAAGGAAAATAATCTAGCATAAAGTAATATGAATTGTGATCTAGAATGTTTGAGCATTACTACACTAGAAAAAATAATGAAGTAGCCAAGTGATTGCAACTACTTATAATGAATAAACTTGAATTCAAGAGAAGTAAAATCATATTCACTGGAACTTTATGGATACTACTTTACATTTGATATTCTGAAACAAGACTAGATGAGTAATGCATATTCACATAGATATATAGAATCTTCAACTGTCAATGCAGATAAAGAAAGGTGTGTTGTTTTGGCAACTCAAAAACCATGATCATTTTGCTGTTGGTATTTTGGTTTTCAGAAATAGTGAACAACTCCTGATAAAGATAAAATGCAATATGCTCTCATTTTATGTGCTGGTAGTATCTATGATGAGCTCAGTGTATGTTAAAACAGTGGGGGCTGGGGCGGTGCCTGTGGCTCAGTGAGTAGGGTGCCAGCCCCATATGCTGAGGGTGGCGGGTTCAAACCCAGCCCCGGCCAAACTGCAACAACAACAAAAAATAGCCGGGCGTTGTGACGGGCGCTTGTATTCCCAGTTACTCGGGAGGCTGAGGCAAGAGAATTGCTTAAGCCCAGGAGCTGGAGGTTGCTGTGAGCTGTGTGATGCCACGGCACTCTACCAAAGGGCCATAAAGT
>CAUYPK010170413.1:0-80878 GCA_963574355.1 Loris lydekkerianus
TGGGAGGAGAGGGAAGGAGGAAAGGGAAATGCGGCCGTGGTGGGAGGAGAGGGAAGGAGGAAAGGGAAATGCGGCCGTGGTGGGAGGAGAGGGAATGAGGAAAGGGAAATGCGGCCGTGGTGGGAGGAGAGGGCAGGAGGAAAGGGAAATGTGGCCGTGGTGGGAGGAGAGGGAAGGAGGAGTGAGCAGTGAGAGGCCAGCGGAGAGGGAAGAAAGCAGAGAAGCTGAGGGCTGGGCGGGTGTCTTGCCCTCCTGTGCGTGGCTACTTCAGGGCCCCGCTCTGCCTTCCCTCTGGCTTTCTGTCCCAGGAGGTGGACTCACACGTGACTCAGTGGGAGAGACCCTCTCCTCTGGCTTCTGGTGGGATCTGGCCAGTGGCCTGGCTGGGCAGGAAGAGGGAGGGACGTGGGCAAATGCAGTTGGGGTCTTTATTTCCCTGAATCCTTCTCTGAAGGGTTACCTGGGGCCAGGCTGTGCCCTGGGCCACCCTTCCTCTCTGGGACACCGTCTTTCCAGTGTTGGGTCACTCCTCTGCCCTGGCACCTGCAGGCCTGGGCTGGGCACAGCCCCTTCCCAGTTTCTGGATCTGGGTTCCAGTGTGCCTTTGCTGACCCAACACGGGTGTAAAGAAACCCCTCTCCAATGTGCCATCTGAGTGCGGCTGGGATTGCAGGACTGTGGGAGGAGATGAGGAAAAGGATGAATTGCATGGAAGACGCTTTTGAGTGGAGGGAGAGAAAAAAGGGGCAAACTCGGGGAGCGTGGGAACGGGTTCTCTCGTGGAGGTTTATAGCGCTAATATGTTAGTGTTAAAGTTCGTGGTTAAGATACCTGTCAACTATTATTTATATTCAATGAGCAACATAAATATTTGAAGAGATACAGCAGGTGAAAGAGCAGACAGAGGAAAAAGAGAAGGGCTAAGGCAGTGAACGTAGAGCTATGAAGGCAGCTGTCATCCATCCACGTGTTTAACTAGTGCTGTGGCCAAACACGGCATCTTCATGGCTCACGGCTGACCTGGGCCAGCTCTATAGGCCGACTGCTCAAAGCTGTCTTGTTTATACATTTGAAGATTGTATAAATTTATGAGTAATCAATCAATGTAAGATATTGTCATAAATTGTAAGTTTTTTTTGGCCGGGGCTGGGTTTGAACCTGCCACCTCTGGTACATGGGGCTGGAGCCCCACTCACTGAGCCACAGGCGCCGCCCCACAAATTGTAAGTTTTAAGATACACAAACATCAAGAATCAGAAAGGACTCTGTCTATGGTGTTTCTTGGAAATAAAGGACATAACTCGCTCTGTGCCTACACTTTCATAGTGATCACCATGGAATATAATCTTACAGACTGTGTAGGATTCAACAAAACCTCTCTGGAAGAATAGGATGTGTTTAGGATAAAACAAAAACATCCCATTCGTAAATCAAATGGACAACAGCGATCTGGTCTTTGAAAGGAATCATCTCTTATTCTAAGATGAGCAGGGCTGAAGAGGAAAGAAAAGAATTAAGCATCTGTGTCACCTACTAATTTCTTCAATAAAATAGTCCAACTACACTCAGGAATTGTCACAAAAACATTCAGCTTTCTAGAAGAATTATTACTGAATTTATATGAACCCCTGGGCTAAGTATGTAAGGACTATTTTTAAAAAGTCACTAATGTAAGAAGATACTGTACTGATCTCTTAATCTGATCACATTCAGCAAGAATTATTTGCCCTGGGGTCTGTGCTACATTGTAATAAAATCAAAGGACATAAAAACTGTGGCAGGAACAGTGCTGAAACTGGAGAGGTATTGTTATGAATAGTCACAAGTACAGAGGTGCATATTTAAGAGGGTCACTAGAGTTAAGAGAACCACGGTTTCCCCATGAGTTAGGGCAGATAGATGGTTAAGGCTCATCTACTCAATGATCAGCTGGGTAGATATTTATAGATTATTATACAGCATGATATTGAGGATAAGTCTGGTTAAAAACAAATAGAGAAAAGAGCTAATGGCACAGGCAGGCTTTTAGGAAGGCCACCATTTGTAATATTTCTCGGGAAACGTCTCGCTCAGAAATTCCTCAGCATAGCTAATGTGCCAGAGCAGGACTCTCCGTTTTAGGAGTGTATAAATCCACATAAATTGCTATAATAAGGATTCATCCCGAAGCCCTTTTGGCACAAATGCACATCTGGTCTCTGTTTGTAATGAAATCAATTCAAAGCTCCACAGTGCATTAATAATAAAAATGTTCAACATATTGCAACCAAACCAGCCCTGCAAATTTAAGTCTGCAAGATTCTGTCGCACATGTGTTGCAGAACATTTATCAAGTGGCTTACGATTCCAAAAGGAGAGCTTTACTATTGTAATTATTTTGTCCACAGGAAACCCCATATGTATATGTTCTAGAAGATTTTGTTTGCTTCATTTACAATACCCCCTTGGACTTTTTTTTTTTTTTGAGACAGAGTCTCACTTTCTCGCCCTCCATAGAGTTGGCTTTGGTGTCACACTTCACAGCAACCTCAAGCTCTGGGGCTCAAGTGATTCTCTTGTCTCAGCCTTCCAAGTAGCTGGGACTACAAGTGCCCACCACAACACCTGGCGAGGTTTTCTATTTTTAGTGGAGACGAGGTCTCACTCTTGCTCACCCTGGTCTCAAACTCCTGAGCTCAAGCAATCCACTCACCTTGGCCTCCCAGGAGGCAGGACTACAAGCGTCCAAACTTTGCCTCTTGGACTTTTGTACCTTTACTTCACAATACCATGGAAATTTTATTAATAACAAAATTACTATAAGCAATACTTTATGGCTTAGAGGAAGGTCTTGGATTTTCACTTTAAAAATAACTTAAGTTCTAGCATTAGCCCATGGCATATTAGAGTCTGGCCTTACATCTGCACTTAAATTTAAATGGGAGAATTATTCCACATTAATTAAGAAAAATCTTCACTGTTTTGTTTTCAGTGGGCATAATAGAGAACAGAGAATCCGGTTTCAGCAGACTTTCTCGTCAGACACCAGGTTTACCTTCTGTGTTATATGATTGACCCAAGGAGAAGAGCAGTTGCTGAGGTCTGGTCCTTGCGGATCCCAGATTCCGTCGGGCGCAAGGCACAGGTAAGTCGACACACCTACGGTAAGGAGAGACACACGTCTGTTTCTGTTTCTTAGAATGGCTTCAGATCTGTGTCAAGTTTAACTGTGAGCAAAAGTAAACTTGAGATAATTAAATGGACAGAACAGAACGTCGGTGAGAACCCCAGGTTCGGGGACTGACCAGGAGTCGGCAGTTGAGAAATTTAGTACGACAAACAAAACAAACAGTATTTTTAAGGCCCTTGTTGGTAGCGATGCTGGGCCCGGAGAATGAGGTCATGGTTTAGACCGACGTGCACCTGCCTCCGTGGAGTTTACTGCTGGAGTTTACAGAGGACAAGCGGCAGGTGAGTCTTACAGGGATCGGTGTGTGGGTTTCTCAGGAAAATGAGGCGGGAAAGCACATTCCAGGCAGAGGAAACTATGCTGTTTTTGAGAAACTTCAGCTTTTTTTGAGCTAGGCTCTGCTGGATGAGGCAGTTGATTTAATCAACCTGGAAAGGGAGATAAACCAGACCTTTAACTCCCCAGCATCTGGGGGTGCTGGGAAATCATCAGATTAAAATAAGCAGAGAGAGATGAACAGACGTGGGTGTCAGAAAGTGACTCCAGCAGCAATGTGGAGGACAGGTTCAGGGGCAAGATGCAGGGATGGTGAAGACACCGTTGCAGTGGGTCCAGGGAGAGCCTGTGTGGGGCTGGATGAGCACACAGGAATATGGACAGGACAGGGTAAAAATGAGGCAGGTAACGTGTGAGAGCTTCAGAAGGTCTCTTGAACTCTCTTACCCAGTTTACACAGAATAACAATGACAAATTTCTGTAGTGCAGAGGGCCTTCCAGGGAAGTATTTCACCAATCTCACAACAAATGTCTGAAGTAGGGGTACTGCTATTTTCTGAAATTGTTTTTCTTTGAGACAGAATCTCACTATGTTGCCCTCAGTAGAGTGCTGTGGAGTCACAGCTCACAGCAACCTCCAACTCTTGGGCTTAGGCGATTCTCTTGCCTCAGCCTCCCAAGGAGCTGGGACTACAGGCAGCTGCTACAGCACCCTCCTGTTTTTCTGTTGCAGTTGTCATTGTTGTTTAGTTGGCTGGGCCAGGCTCAAACCTGCCAGCCTGGGTGTATGTGGCCAGCGCCCCACCCACTGAGCTACGGGTGCTGAGCTTACTTTCTGATTCTAATACCACAGAAAACTTTAGAAAAATATGTGTTCTCCTTTCTTTTTATTAAGCAGAGGATGCTTACTGAATATTTCAGCAGAATATTTGCTGGGGAAAGAAGTGAAATGTCACCTTTATGAAGACCATTTCTCATAAGCCACGGGATATGGAATGATGGACACGCAGGAGCTTCTCTGAGAGAAACCTTCTTCCTTAAGGAACCAAATCAACAATACCCAAAGACAAAGCCCTAACAATGCTTGTGAGGGGACATCTATTGTATATCTCTTTTACTTACTTATGTATTTTAGGGAATAACACATTTTTTTTGCCCTTTGCTCATTATTTGACGATATTATGAATCATACGTGTAATAAAGTGGGGAGAGAGATAATTCGGTTTTTAACCATCTCTAGAGAAAACAGCACAGGATTCTCCCTCTAGTGGGTGAATGTGTTTGGGCTGACTTCTACGGCAGCTCCCTGACCTTGGGAGCCTTTGATCTCTACAGAACAACCACAATGAAAATATAAAACAACCACAGTAAAAATATATTTTAAAAAAAACGTACTTTCTTTCATGTTAAATTTCAGGTTGTTTTTTTGATTATCTTCCAATATAAAAGACCTTGACCTCGTTTTCTGCAGTCAATATCTGACAGTTGGTGACAAGCATGAAACTAACCCCTGGCAATCAATGATTCACTCTGGAGTAGCTGGGACGTCTCCAGCCTGACAATCCCTTGACACAGAGACCTGACCCCGGGTGAGAACCAGAGCCTGCACCATTCCCACCAAATTCTTACCCTGGGGTCTTCAGGCTGAATTTTCAAATGCTGGAACAAGTTCAAAATTCAATTGAATGTGAAATAAAACATGCAGCACCCCCCAGCACTTTCCCAAAATAAAAAAGAAGAGGGAAAAAAAGGAAAGAATGCTAGGAAATCAAACCAAAGTAACAAAACACGTCTAGCCTGGCTCTTCAGGAAGGACTTACCGATGGTCCCCGCAGGGCACGGCTGCTTTGCGGTCTGTCCCTGGCGGGTCTTGAACCACATGATTTCCCTGGCTTCCATGGGCTCACAGCTTCCCTCCAGGGCCGGGATTTGGGAAGCTGCTGATGGGGGGGGTGTGGTCATGTCCACGACCACCTCCACGGCGGGGGACGGGGTGCTGGTGCTGCGATTCCTTCTTCCTGGCCCAGATGGGGTGGTGCTCCTCCCTGGCCCCCAGGCTGTGGTCCGCAGCGTGGTGCTGGTGGCCGTGCTGCCCATGCCGAGAGGTCCTGTGGTAGAGATTTCTGGAATAAAATTCAAAAGAAAACACCTCCGTTTCTCATTCACCGTAGGACCTCCAGACGGCCTACTATTCAGAAACCATTTCTATTTGACAGTTCCCAGGAACCTTAAAGCTCTAGATGTCCTTGACTTCATTTTGATTTTAAACATGGCAAAAATAACACCCAGGTAACACTCGAGTACCAAACAGCCATTTGACCACTGCCAAACATGGTTCCTTTTAATGGTTCTCCTCAACTCAAATCCCCACAAACAAAATTAAAGCACGCGTCAACGCTTCCATAAGCTTCTTAATGCTCTCAGCCTTTTTGACAATTAGAGGATTAAAATTTTAAGCCCTCTCCATAGAATTATCACACTTGGTATAGAAAGAGCTATATGAAACACTCTTTTCACATTACACACACACACATTTCTAAATATGGCACAAGTAAGGCAGAAAAAGACAAGAAGAAAAAAAAAAAAAAAAGAGGGAAGAGAAATTAAAGTGCTCACAAGCTGAAAAATAAACAGCCATTCTGAGTATAGTCTCAGTAACGCAACTGGAGTAGCTTTATAACCTACCCCGAGGCTCTTAGAACTGACCTGGCTTAAGAAAATTCTCAAACTTGCCGTTTACTAATGTAAGGTTTAATAAGGTAGTTTCCAAGTACTTACATCACTACGTTCTTTTTTTTTTTTTAATGAGATTTTTTTTGCATGAGAAAATTTATTCTAATTTCCAAATAAAAATACTTCGATTCCTCCACCAAATATTAACAGATAATTGAACCTATAATGTCTAAAAGAATTGTTCTTACATACTATGAAAATAATCATAGCAGAGAATGATCTTTCTGGGAAGACAGGTTCATTTTCCCATCATGGGAAGGGAACAGTGGACTAGTCTTCCACAGACACTACCCTAAGATTAAAAGTAAGTCTTAGTTTTATTAACTGCTAACAAACTCCAGGGGCCTTGACCTTCACTTGAGACAAGATAACTCAGTTTTGGGGAGCTGTAGGGAGCCCTGCCCTGCACCCACAGCTATCTGGCCTTCACTTTCTGTTGCTGCACTGGACTCCCAAAGTCACCATGGGGTATATGGTGCATGTAAAGCTTCCAGGAAACAAGATAGAGATAGTAGGGCAAATAATATTAATTTTTCAGCATTTGATCACTGAAACTGCAGTAACTACGTCTACTCCAAGTTCACACACCAAGGAGGGTATCTTTGTTTCCCTATTTCTTTCACACACACTACGTCTCCCAAATTCCCAAGTCCCGTTGATTCTATCATATACCTCCATTTGAAACCCACCTAACTAGTCTTTTCTCTCTCCCTAGGCACCACTGTTTACGTTCAGCTCACTGTCATCAGTAGTTGAATACAACAGACTTCTAATCCTTTTGCCCAGAACAAAATGTTGATATGGCTATTTCAATATTTATTTTGGCAAAATAAATGCTTGAGATTCAAAAAAGTAAAATTATTGACACCAAATATTTAACACAATTCCAACATAACAAAGTATTAACAATGTATCTCAAAATGCTAAGTGACATTCAGTGCTTAAAACTATAAACAGTTGAGATATATTATTGCAATATAAAATAAAAAAAAGTTTCAAAAACCTTACGTAAAATGACATTGTAAATGAAACATTTAATACCATAAGTATTACCTATAAAAAAAATGTGTCAATGAGTGTCCCTGCTGGAATATAAACAACTTTTCATGCAAAAATCCTTTTTGACTTGATATTACTTGGGGAATGGACAGTTTAGACGTTTCCTTTGAAGTTCCATGTGAGACACTTCATCCCCAATGCAGCAGTGTTGAAGGGCAGGGACTTTACATCCTCAGGGCTGTGCCCTCATCAACGGACTAATGCTGTGATTCGAGGAGTGGGTTAGTTATCTGGGAGCGAGTTCCTCCTAAGAGGATGAGTTTGGTCCCTGTGCCCCACTTTCTTTTTTCTTTTTAGAGACAGAGTTTTATTTTATTGCCCTCGGTAGAGAGCTGTGGCATCACAGCTCACAGCCACCTCCAACTCCTGGGCTTAGGCGATTCTCTTGCCTCAGCCTCCCGAGTAGCTGGGACTACAGGTGCCCACCACAACACCTGGCTATTTTTTTGTTGCAGTTTGGCCCGGGTGGGGTTGGAACCCGCCACCCTCGGTGTATGGGGCCAGCGCCCTACCCACTGAGGCACAGGTGCCACCCCGTGCCCCACACTTTCATCTATTCTCCTGCCCCCTGTCCCTTACCTTGGGATCACACTGCCGTTTCCAGATGTGGACACTCAACCTTCAACTTCCCAGCCTCCCACACTTTAAGAACCAAATCTCTCTTCTTTATAAATTACACTGTCTCAACTATTCTGTTACAACAGCAGAAAAGAAAGATCAAGCGAGGGAGTTGCAAGACAATCGCTAAAAGCTAACTAACTTTAAGTATTTTCTCTTCTTCCTTCAATTTAAATAATGTCAGCTCTCACTTGTACTCACGAAGGGACCATTTTTAGTAGCTTTTATTTTTTTGACAGGTACTGTAATCTTTTCATTGGTAATGAGCTACAGTTTCTGTTTCAAACAAAGCTTTCTTTGTTATTCTTTGTCTTTGGTTATGTAAAAACGGAGATTCAGAATGGTTACCTGTTATTAGTTAAATAATCTTGTGCTCAAATTAACTTGTTTAGAAGTCTCTGGACTAGAGAAAAAATTGATTTTAAAACAGAAGGTGTTTGTCAATTGTGTCTTTTTCTTATTCAGAATTCTGTAGGTGCTAAAGAATGCTTTCTAAAGGAAGGCTCCTTTCCTCAGTTAGATATTTTAATTAGCAGGTAAATCTAGGAGGACAGAGGATTTGTCCAGCAATCATTGTCACTGTGACAAAAGACATAGTCACACCCGTGGTTGGAAGTTTCTCCAGCCTGTTGCCTCAACTGAACGAATGACCACCAGGGACAGTGGGACCCTGTCACATTATTTTTGCTTCCTGTGCGTCCAGACTTACAATTTCAAACAGTTTGGAATTTTGGCATCGATTTGCTACATACATCCTTGTGCTTTATTTGAATGATCCAGATTTCAATTTTCAAAGACAACAGTATCACATCAAATGTGTCCTTGACAATAGCATCAGGACCACATATTAGAAAGAAAGTTTGCAATTTTTTTCTAAAATTACCCTCTTCAAGCTGTTCTGCACTGTTTTCCAGAGGTACCTCTCCTCTTCGGGTATAAAGGAGAATATGTTAGCTTTCTGAATAAAATCCTCAAATAGCTTCTGCCTGCTCCCTTCCTGAAAGCTGAATTTTTTTCATGTCTGGGAGCCCCTTGGGAATTTCTCTCTCCGGCTCATTATGACACCTCCTTCTCCTTACTCTTTAAACCAGGGGTCCTCAAACTGCAGCCCATGGGCCACATGAGGCGGTATGATTGTATTTGTTCCTGTTTTGTTTTTTTAATTAAAAATAAGATATGTGCAGTGTGCATAGGAATTTGTTCATAGTTTTTTTTTTTTTTTTTAAACTATAGTCTGGTCCTCCAACCGTCTGAGGGACAGTGAATTGACCCCCTATTTAAATAGTTTGAGGATACCTGCTTTAAACCATACAGAACTTCCAGTAATTCCCGAGCCATACCTGTATTTTCTGCCTCGGGTCTTTTGCACGTGCTGAGAAGTGTTCATCCTCCCATCTGTACCTGGCTGACCCCTGTTTGTCCCTTGAGGCTTCCTGTAGATGCTGTGTCCAAAATCTCCGAGACTGAATTATACATAAACTGTGTTTGCTAAGATTCTGTCTCCAATTTTAGCATTGAGCTTGACCCGTAGTAAATGAGCTCTGAGTCTAGACAGAGAAGCTTCAGCAATGGATCAAGGAAGGGGTGGAGGGGACCGTATCACAGGAAGGGGAGAGTATCACAAAAGCAGGAGAAAGATGAACAGAGAGAAACAGCAAACAGGGTGGGTAAGAGGTCCCATAGTCAACAGACTGGAGAATCTGTGTTTTGAGTGCATTTTGTTACCACTAGACAACTGAAGAGGAAATGGTCAGGAGGAAAACAAAGTTCCCTCCAGGTAACCCCATGTCAGAATAATCATATTTAAGTGGATATACTTCCTAAGAAGCAGTAACACTGATAAAAGAGATTTTTTTTTTTAAAGTCCAATTTGTTATGAAATACACTGAAAGGACTTAGTGTGACACAGACAGACTAATGTGAAGGTTTACCATGGAACTTGTGTCCTCGGCACTGGGCCACAGAGAAATGTGCACAAGCAGGTGACCCCACCCTGTTTGACTTGAAGCAGAATAAAAGTCAGTTTTAGAAGCTGTCCCTTGCCCCCAGGCTTCCCCCACTCACTGCCTTGTCAGATCGCGAGGGCTCTGCTCCAGACCAGCTTTTGGCAGCATAAGTACTGGTGACGCTCAGGCTGTCTTTAGCACCCAAGAAAGAACTGGTCTTACTACTCGATCCAGGGGCAAAAAACCACTAGATTCACTCAAAAGCCATTGATGGACAAAGTTCCAGCCCACACTGCGTGCTGCAAAGCAGCGGTTCTCAACTTGTGGGCTGCGACCCCTTTGGACTGTATTAAAGGTTCGCGGCATTAGGAAGGTTGAGAACCACTGTAAAGGGTCTGTATCTATCTCCCAGCAATGCAGAAGCACTGTGACACTTTTTCTGCGTACACTGTTAGTGAATCTCACCTGATGACACACACCTGAAAAAACTGTGCGTCATTAAGTGCCTCATGTGACTGCTATCAGGGAAAGAGGACTAAGAGACACTGAGCCTGAGAGACTACTTACCCGTGACATTACACCAAAATGGTGCAGTTTTACTTATTATTTTGTCACTGTTTTCATGCTCAATGTGATTATACAGATCCATGTTTTAACAAAAATACTAAAGAAAACTCCATCTTTTTAATTTTTTTTTTCTTTTTGAGACAGTCTCAAGCTGTCGTCCTGTGTAGAGTGCTGTGGCATCACAGCTCACAGCAACTCTTGTCCCTTGAGTCTTCCAGTAGATGCTATGTCCAAAATCACCAAGGCTGGATTACACATAATCCAACTCTTGGGCTTAAGCAATTCTCTTGCCTCAGCCTCCCAAGTAGCTAGGACTACAGGTGCCCACCACAACGCCTGGCTATTTTTTGCTGCAGTTGTCTTTGTTGCTTAGCAGACCAGGGCCAGGTTTGAACCCGCCACCCTAGGTGTATGTGGCTGACGCCTTTGCCAACTGAGCTACGGTCACCAACCCAAAAAACACTTATCTAAACATTTTCCCCACAAACCTTTCTTACTTCCAAAAGAAAATTTTAATTCCCCTGTCCTGAAATTTGCTGTTCATAGCGTATTTCATTCCTATGATTTGATTTATTTTCATTAATTTTTTTATGTTCAGCCTGACTTGAAAAGAACAGACATTATTTTAAACGTTATACAAGTTATAGTTTGTGGACTATACTGATAGGAAACAGGGAATGTAACCAATATTTATAAAGTATTTACATTTTGAAATATGTTTTTATCTGTTTTTTTTTTTTAATTCTGAGCAAAGATGTGTAATTACAACTACAAATTTCTAATTAAAGAAACGAGAAAACATAGGTTTAAATAGTAAATGAATCATTATCTTGCAAGAAATGATTCAGTACCTCCGATTCCATGCTTGCAATATTTTGTTATTAAAAATAGCATTCTCAATTATTTTTTGCATTCTACAACTAGGAGTCTTCCATGACCCTTTACAAAGAGGCTGAAGGAAATAAAAATAATCTGGTACTACAATTACTCTCCTGATTATAAAGTATATTTATTATTTTGGATGGGCATCTTTTCTTAAAAACTGTAATATAAGGCTCAGCATCTGTGGCTCAGTGAGTAGGGCGCCAGCCACATACACTGAAGCTGGTGGGTTCAAGCCTGGCCTGGGCCTGCTAAATAACAATGACAACTGTAACCAAAAAATAGCCGGACATTGTGATGGGCGCCTGTAGTTCCAGGTACTTGGGAGGCTAAGGCAAGAGTCGTTAAGCCCAAGAGTTTGAGGTTGCTGTGAGCTGCAATGCTACGGCACTCTACCCAGGGCGACATAGTGAGACTGTCACCAAAAAAGAAAGAAAGAAAGAAAATGGGCAGCACCTGTGTCTCAAAGGAGTAGGGTGACGGCCCCATATGCTGGAGGTGGTGGGTTCAAACCCAGCCCCAGCCAAAAACTGCAAAAAAAAAAAAAAAAAAGGAAATAAGACGCAACACAAAACTATGCAATTAAAGACAGTCAGTATAAACTTCACAGATGAAGAAATGTTTACCTTCTATTCATAAAATGCCTGGATTTTCCCCTTGATTCTTTCCGTTGCTTCCTTTTCACCCTAAATCGGCACCTTTCTTTTTGGTTCTCCTTTTATAACTGTTTCTTTGGTGTCAACTTCTTTCTAACATATAACGCTTTGGCTGCCAACAGACATCCTTCTCCCTACCCTCCAGGTGTTCCTTTAAATCTAAGGTCCTGAGCTGAGGAAACTTTCCCAAGCACAGGGAATAAGCAACTGAACCTTATAAGGCCACAAGGAGCTATCGGCTACTCGGGCAGCGCCCTGGGGAGAAAGAGGAAATTCTGCTTAAGACCCTATAGGTAATCCATTCATGGGTCCATGGAATACTGTGCAGCATTAAAAAAATGAAGACTTTGCCTCTTTCATGTTTACATGGATGGAGCTGGAAAATATTCTTCTTAGTAAAGTATCTCAGGAATGGAAAAAAGTATCCAATGTACTCAGTACTACTGTGAAACCAATTTATAATCACTCACAACTGCATATGAAAAATGAAAAACAACTATAGATGAGGATGAAGAAGGGAAGGTGAGGGGGAGGGAAGGGAGGGGGTGGGCTATAGAGGGAGGGTTATTAGGGGGACCACACCTATGGAGCACATTGCAAGTACTAGTTGGATCTATCAGGTGTAGAACACAAATGTCTTAATGCTGTAATTGGGTAAATGAGGTGAAGGCTATGTTGATTAGTAGGATGTGAGCACTCCAATTTGTACAAATAATCAACACTTTGAATCCCATAATGGCATAAATGTTTTTACGTTCTATGTACAAAAGACTTAATATAAAGAAAAAAGACCAAGCAGATATCACTTGGGGGCAGCAGATATGATTGCATCTAGTGTTTAAAGAGAAACATGAACATTACCAATCATAAAACTGTCGAATTATTTTCAGGACCCTTTTATAATACTTGGCTCCACAGTCTCCTGAAACAGTGGAATTCCACAGACTATCTGCCCTGTGAAGGCGTTTTATTTTTGCAATTTGATTCATTTCTATTTTCAGGTTCTCTCATGGCTGAGATATGAGGAAGTTATCTATCTTAATAAACACAAAATAGTCAAGGCTTTATTATATAAGATAAGAAGGTAAAATATAAGATTTTGAAGACATCTCATTTAAATTATCTGCTATGTATTTAGCCCTTCCCATGCCAGAAATTGTGCTGAATGCTTAATATATGTGCTTTAATTTTGTAACGCCAAAAACGTTCAGGTAGAGGTACTTTTTTCTTCATTTTGGAGATGAAAGACACCCAATTAAATAATTCTATGATAAGCTTACATAGATGGCAAGTGACAGGACCAGAATTCTAATCCGGGTTTATCGAAATTTTTCGGTTTCTACCAGGGCAATGCTGTTGTTGAAAGTCTAGAGAAAATTTAACAGACATGGAAACATATATACAATTTCAATGAATCTGTAAATCAATTTGCCCCCCAAACTGCTCACCTTTATAGGTTTTCCTTTGGCCCGGACCTGTTGGGACCTTACGGAGTACTTACCAGGGCTCAGGTGGTCCTGTGACTACATCACAGGGACAGGCCCATTTACTAGGACAATATCTCTACCGGAAGGTGTTATTAATATTCCTATCTTCGGTGGCACAGTGGAGAGGGCTCCGGCCCCATATACCAGGTGGTGGGTTCAAACTTGGCCCCTGGCCAAACTGCAACAAAGATAGCCGGGTGTTGTGGCGGGTGCCTATAGTCCCCGCTACTCAGGAGGCTGAGGCAAGAGAATCACTGGTGAGGCTGCTAAACATTTCATTTCATTTCTCTCTCTCTCTCTCTCTCTCTCTCTCTCTCTCTTTCTTTCTCTCTCTCTTTCTTTTTAACAGAGCCTTAAGCTGTCACCCTAGGTAGAGTGCTGTAGCATCACAGCTCACAGCAACCTCCAACTCCCTGGCTCAAGCAAGTCTCCAGTCTCCGCCTCCCAAGTAGCTGGGACTACAGGTGCCCACCACAACACCCGGCTAATTTTAGAGATGAGGTCTCCCTCTGGCTCAGGTTGGCTGAAACTCTTGAGCTCAAATGATCCACCCACCTCAGCCTCCCAGATGCTGGGATTACAGGTGTGAGCCACCACGCCCAGCATCCTGAAGATTCTCAGGATTATCTCAGTAACACTGACACAAGGATATGTTATTTTGTAACACATGTTATTCAGTAAAGGTAACATTATTATTATCAAATTCAAATTTTCCCAATATATTGTCAGCTTTGTTTCAACAGAGTTCTAAACAGCCATGTAACTTAATCTGTTTCATTTTTGAGACAGAGTCTCACTATTTCGCCCTTGATAGACTGCTGTGATGTCACAGCTCACAGCAACCTCAAACTCTTGGGCTTAAGTGACTGTCTTGCCTCAGTTTCCCAAGTTTGGGGGACTACAGGGGCCCACCACAACACCCAGCTGTTTTTTTGTTGCAGTTGTCACTGTTGTTTAGCTGGCCCAGGCTGGGTTCAAACCTGCCAGTGGTGCCCTAACCACCGCGCTACAGGCACTGAGCCAAAGTAAATTAATCTTGATTTACTCTAAAGTATTAACATCATCACTCACAGATTTGATCATGGATGCATCCAGAAAAGAAAGAGAAGCTTATTTCTTCTTCACCATTGCTCCCACTCCAACCTGTTTTATCAGCATAGCCATTTAAAAAAACTTTTTTATTTTGGACTATTTATGGGCTAAAAGGAAGTTGCAAAAATACCCTGTTTCCCTGAAAATAAGACATCCTCTGAAAATAAGACCTACTTACAGGAAAGATAAGACGTCCCCTGAAAATAAGACCTAGCGCATCTTTGGGAGCAAAACTTAATATAAGACATTGTCTTATTTTGGGGGAAACAGGGTAGTGCCTTAACCCAGCTTCCCTCAATGACAATATCTTACATAGCAATAGTAAAATATGAAGGCTGGAAAACAAACACTGGTATTCAGGACTGTCAGCTTGACGACAGACCTTACTCTGTCCTCACCAGTTAAAGGCTTGGTGATGGACTCCCACTGTCCCTATGTTGAAGCCAGAACCTAAATACCTCAGGATGGGACCCTAGTGAAGACTGGACCTTTATATTGTAAGGTAAAATGAGGGTAGTTCCAAATCCCTTATAGTTGTCGTCCTTTTCAGAAGAGAAGATGAGGACCACAGACAACTCAGTCTGAGGATGACCAGGTAAGGACAAATGAGAAAGGGGTCCCTGCAGAGCCAGGGGGCTGGGCCTGGAGAGGCCACAGAAGAAACCAAACCTTCATAGGGCTTAACGCTTGCACTCTCGGCGTCTGGACCCGTGAGAAAGAAAGTATCTGCTGTTTCAAGCAGGCAGCCTCTAGTGTTTTGTTGGGGCAGCCTTGCACTCTAATACGCCATCATTTTTAAAAACCTACATTCATGCGCACACAGGGTGGTCATAAAGTTAGTTTAAATCGCACATGAACTTTATAGCCACCTTGTGTATATACCTATACATACATGCACACATATTCGTGTGCGTGTGGTTTCCTGCAATTTCATCTCATGAGTACATTTGTGGAAGCAGCACCACAGTCACGTTGCAGAACTGTTCCGTCACTACACCAGGACTGTCTCGTGTTACCTCTTGGCTTTTACAACCAGGACTCACCTTCATCTCTGTCTCCCTCATCTACTCTGTAGCTCCGTGGTTGCATCATTTCAATGATGTTCTATAAATGAAATCCAGCAGCAGAAACCTTTTGAAGTGGACTTTTTTTTACTAAGCTCTTTAGTTCCCCCAGGTTGTTGCTCCTCCGAGGAGTTAAATCATCTCCCTGCATCATCCCACGACTTCCCGTCAGCTCTCCTTTATGTTGCAGCCAGACTGAACTTTGAAAAAACGCAGATCTGATATTGCCTCTCTTTAAAAGCTCCACCTGATCCTTATGATCCAATGTGAAATCCTCAAACACGCTGTAAAAAGTCTCCAGTCCACACACGGCCGACCTCTCGGACCCACACCAGAGCCTCCTGGCTTTTCCTCTCCCCCTTCTGATCATCCTGCCTTTGTTTCCTGCGTCCTTAAAAGGCCCTTTCTCATCTGGAATGATGAGACTGTGTCTTTCCCCAACACTCTCTTCTCTCTCTCTTTTTTTTTTTTCCTCTCTCTTCTCAATTAACTCCGGTACTTAGCTCATCTCTAATCCTCTGGTAATCCGTGATTTGGAGCGATTGTAAGCAGAAAATGGCAAAGAAGAAGGAAGCTGTCATTTTGGATTACTTAGACATGTATTCAAGATATGGTTATTTTTAGAATATTAATCCAGAGAAAAGAATTCAAGATTTCATTTTACATCACAGCCCAGGCAGAGCCGTTCAAGGGAGATCAACAGGTGTACTTGAGTGACAGTTCTTATATTTTCTAGATGTGAAATTCTGGGAAATCTCTAAACTGGGATACATATTGTTCCCACTAAAAAACTGGGCAGAATTATGTAATGTAATATTGTGCTTTGAGCACAGTTTCCGGCATATAAGAAGTGTTTATGAAATAGGTAATATACTCCTGAATATTCATGAGATATGCAAAAATCCATGAGATATGCAAATACGGCAGACCTACAGAGAAGATGTTCGTCGGAAAAATAAACCTACCTGACTTTACAATTTCAACATCTCTCTCAAATTATGCATCATGAGTACAATTTATATAAAACAGAAATTCTGATATCTTCCTATGAAAGGGTAAAGAACACTAGCAATCTGACAGAATACAATATTATTAGTCATCACCCATATATTAAACACCACAGAATACACCTCACAGTACACATTTAACAGATGAAATAAGTGTCTGAAAAGAACCCAGTTATTTGTAAGCCTTGACAGAATATAAATGGGTTAAAGGGTTAACGTGATAAGACTTTTTTCCATAGTGTGTGTCACCATGCTTAATCATGAATCCTTTCAATATTATAATCTTTTTACTGTCACACTTTCACCATAGAACTTAATTTCCAATACTATATCGAACTTAAACTGGCCAGTAGTGAAAACAAAGGGAAAGATCAATATCAACAAATGAACATTCATTGTTACTTAAACACAGGTCTCCAGAAAAAACGAGTAAGAAATTTCACCGTAAAAAGTCAAATTTATCATCGAGAGAGATTCAATATCCACTTTGCGCTGTATTGTGCTGTGAGTTTCACAGTTATTCGTTTTTACTCGGAAGTTATTCCATTTGTTCTATTTACATAATTAGATATTTTAAATGCAAAAGCATCTGCGCCCATCACTAGCAATAAAGAAGAATCCAAGATGACCCTTCCATTCCCCACTCCACTCACCTCCGAATAGTATGGAAATTCTTTAATATAGAAAAAGAAAAGGAAACAGAATGAAGAGCAGATGTCAGACAGCAACACGGTGCAGGTCTACAGAGAAGCAACACAAGTGAAGCTTGGCAGCCTTGTGAGCTGGCTGTGGAAGGACACTCCACCGTCACCGCTAATAGTCCACACAAATTAAAAAAAAAGCGGAGGTGACAGTTCCCATGTGACAGTGGCCCATGGTCTCCCTTTCTCTCAGGACGCGGAGAATAATGCGTTATCTTACCAGCAGGATTTTCACCATTAGCCTATTAACTTTTCATGAGGAGCAACATTCTTTTTTTTTTTTTTTCTTTTTTTCTTCCTTGAACAACACTCAGGTTGATGATTGGATTTAGCAACATTCTTGACATGCAAAAATAAAAACAGGAGAAAAAAGATAACTTCTCTCTGCCAGATAGACTCTTTGGTGGCTCCAGGGATCCCCTCCTGCTGGTCTTCCTGCCTTTGTGTAATTCCCTCCGCCTCCTCCCCTTGGATGGAGGTGGACCTCTATTTGCTCTTCATACTGAGACAGGACAGGTGGCTCCTCAGCTGGCTCAGGGGAGCTAAGGGGAGGACCTCCGTGTGGTGTCGGTGCAGGGGCAGCCGGCAGGGCCATCAGAGGGCTGGAGGGACCAGACGAGTGCCGGGGAGACACCAGCCCCTCAGGTCTCCCTCCCCTTACACTGTGGCTGGACAGGGAACCCCCCTTTCCTTTCCTGGGCCTGGTCAATTACATGTAAGTTTCCCAGGCCTCAAGTCCGTGAATAGACCGTGTCCATTCATCAATACATTCATTCACCTTACCCCAGCGGAAGGGACTGTATACAATTATTTTTTACCAAGTCCTGGCCTCCTATAAATATAAGGAACCCTTGCAACTATATATCCTTGCACAAAATGCCCAGAGAGACAGAGCTTTCTCCCCCGGACTTGGGTTTTTTCTCTCTGCCAGAAGCTTTGGTGTTTTTGTATTCTTTTCTGTAACATAAATCCTGCCTTACCACTGATCTGTGGTCCGTGGATTCATTCTTCGAATCACAAAGACCAAGAACCCACTAAATATGAAATTCCAGTATCAATACCTTAGAGAAAATGGCTAAGGTGATGGACTCGTGATTATTCCCATGCGATCACATTATGTCCAATTCTAACAGCCAGCTTGCAAGAAGGCACTGGGATCTGCCTGGATAAAAGCCATGACACAAGGACCCAGGACCCACAGCCGGTGGACTGACGCCCTGGGAAACAGATTCTTCTCCAGTCAAGACTTTGGATGATGAGAACAAGCCCAGAGATGCCCCATGACTGTGACCTTGTAAACAATCCACCTGTGCCCAGACTCCTGAGCCACAGAATTTCTGAAATAATAAATGTGCATTATTTTTAACCACAAAGCTTATGATAGCACTGCTATTTACCAGTAAGTAATACAAGCTCTAATGATTTTTCTTACAATAGTAAAAGTTTGTAAACTAGATTTAATATTTTAGGACATGATTTGGCTTCATATCTTTGCTCAGAGAGGGAAATCTCAACTCTGGTACAAGCTGACATTTAGGCCACACACCTCTTTGTTGTGTGGGGATGGGTTTGGGGCTTGTATGCCCTGTAGATGTTTGCCAACATCCTTGCCCTCTATCTACTAGATGCCAGTAGCATTCAACAGCCCCCACTTGTAACCAACAAATATCCCTAGAAACTGCCAGAAGTCCTTTGGAGAGCACAATCACCATCGTCCGCTTCTGAGAACCACTTATTTAGAGGAATTTCTTCATTTGTCTCTAATCTGTATTTGTTCAACGAGAAGGCTACTGCCTGCTGATAAAGGCGTGAGCATCTTTTAAATATGTAATAATCTAAACATGAAATGGCTGAGTGGTTGTTTTTCAATTTGTGAAATGGCTCAGAGGCTGTAGATAAAAGGAAATTGGATGGTTTTCAAAAACACAGATTATGGTTTTTCCATTTCTTGTGATTCAATGCTTCTAAGGCATACTCCCACAAATCCGCACCTTAATATTTAAAAACGGGTTTTGTTTTGCTGTTTTACTTATGGAGACCACATATAACAACACATCAGAAACTAATGGACAGCACAGAATATGAACCATCCCAAGTGCACACTTGATTAGGGTAAGGACGGGGAGTCGGTGAGGGAAAGAGGAATGGTGCCAGCTTCACGCGTTTTGATTTCAGAGATTACACTGCACAGAATGAATTTTGCGAGGCTCTTGTTTACCACGCTGTCCTGTGTAGCTAACGATGTTCAAATACTTCTAGAGTCCGGCTTCTTTCTGAGCAAAAAATCTAAGAATGAAACTTCTTGCTTCAATGCCAAGCCCTTTGAGGATCATAAATTACTAGCTTTCGCCTAAGCAGACCTCGTAGATGTGATCTCAGGATAAACAGGGAAGGGGGAAATGAGGGGAAACCTGCTCTCTGAGACGAGCCTGTGTCTTCTCCTCCTGTTTACTACACAGTTGGATCCACATCATCAACATGCAAATCACACCACACCACAGTACATGCTACACAAAGGCCTGAAAGCCGGGCTTGTAACGTCCTCATTGGGTTGATAAATAGAGTTTTCCCAAAGAGGGCAAAATATAAACTCGAGTCAGTCTATGTTCACACCTGTTGGGTAAAGAAAAAAAATTGTGTTTTCTCACCTGACTTTGCTTGTTACACAGATTTTGGTATAAAAATCTTAAATGCTGCTATTACCAAAGAAAATGAGAAAAAATAAACAACTTTTTTTTTTTTTTTCCTGGAAGGCAAAGTATTTTATCTTATGTAAATTTCCTTTTTTTTTTTTTTTTTTTTTTTTAAACAAGGTTGACATTGAAACTGGAAAGTGACCTGAGGCTGAGTGAATACATACCTGGCTTAAGCCACGGGAAGGAAGGCCTAAAATAAAATAATAAACACTTAAAACTTAGTTATACAGATTATAGCCTTAGTGTCTCTTTTACTTCTACTTGAGAATATAAACTAATATGGACAGAGGAGGCTGATGGAAAAACAATCTGAGGGACTCCTTAAAATAAAGGGAGGAAGGGAAGGAAGCAGGCTCCATTCTCTGCCTCTAACAAAGCAACAACCTAACAGTGACATTTCAGTTCACTGTCCACCTGCCTCCTATGGTTCTCTGTACGTCTCTGTGTCTATATTACACTGCCAACAAGAGGCCTCTCCACTTCCTCTGTAGACTTAGCATAATCACACCCCAAACACACTGATCCAGCCACTACAAACTATTTGTAGTGCCCCCCAAAAACAGGCTCTTTGAGACCTGGGCATAGGTATTATGTGTCCCTTTTTTTGTTCATTCATTGAGCAAATATTTACTGAACACCCACCATATGCCAGTCATTTTCTAGAAGCTAGAAATGCAGCAACTAAAGGAACACACAAAATTTTTTTTGTCTTCATCATGAGGCAGATAATAGACAAGGTAAATAGGTAAAATATTTGTAAGTTATATGATAATAAGTGCAAAGGAAATTTAGACTGGTGATCAGGCAGGCCTAAGGAGACATTTGAAAGCAGTGAATATTGATTCCTCCAGTTCTGTGCATTACCTTTTTTGTTTTCTTGACAGTGTCTTTTAAGCACAATTATTTATCATTTTGTCAAAGTCTGATGTATCTTATTTTTCTGGTGTATCTTATTTTTCATGCTTTTCAGGTCATAGCTAAGAAACCATTGCCTAGTCCAAAGTCATGAAGTCTCTCCAGCAGTTTGGGGGCCTGCTGACTGCCAGAGAGGTGGGGAAGGGAGGAAACAGCCCCCTGACCCCCCATTCTTGGTGGACTCTAGGCCTCTGGGGGTTTGGCGTCTGCTGATATCTTGTTTCTTCTCTTCTGAAACTTCTTCCCATGGAATCTCTGACAGTTTCTGGCATTTTTCCTCAGAATTACACCTGATCTCTATTTTTTAAATTTGTTTGCTTCATCTTTTTTCCTCTAAAACTTTTCCTTCCCTTTGAGACAATCTGGAAGCTGGTGTCTCTGGTCAGACATCTTCTGTGTACCTAGTAGAGCTATGTTGATTTTATTTATATTTATTTATTTATTTATTTTTATTAAATCACAGCTGTGTACACTAATGCAATCATGGGTACAATGTGCTGGTTTTATATACAAGTTGAAATTATTATTATTATTATTATTTTTCAGTTTTTGGCTAGAGCCGGTTTGAACCAGCCACCTCCAATATATGGGGCCGGTGCCCTACTCCTTTGAACCACAAGCACCGCCGACAATTTGAAATATTTTCATCAAATTGGTTAACATAGCCTTCACGGCATTTTCTTAGTTGTTGTGTTAAGACATTTATAGTCTACATTTAGTAAATTTCACATGTGCCCTTGTAAGATGTACAGAGCTATGTTGTTTTAAGTTTCAAATCATTGCAATGATTTTTCCCCCAAACCAGAACTATCTCGTATTTTCATTTTAAACCTTCCAGTGCTTGCTATGTAATAAGAATTTGGCAAGTGTTTGGCCTGGTAAAGAATGACCTTTCTGATGGATTTTGGATTCATTTTGATAGAATTCTGATGCCCAGCAATCCTTCTGGAAGGGAGTTTAACGTGGGCTGCAAAAGTAGCATCTGAGGGAATGAGTGAACCTTGGACCCCAAAGGCAGGGAAAGCTGCAAACGCAGCAGAGACGGTGCTTTTCAGTACCTTGGGATGCCTCGCCAAGGTCTTGCTTTTATTGTCTACCAAATTAGATATTAAGGAATACAGAATGGAGTTCTGTTTTAAAAATATTAATTTAGATACAGTATCCAGAATAGAAGAGGAAAAAAAAAAATAAACAAAGAAAGGAGACCAGTTTAGAAGTTAAATCTCAACAGGGTCCCACTTGTACAGGTAATGGAAGGCAGCAAACATCATAAAACGTAAAATGTATTGTATTATTAGTTTGTTATAGAGACAGTGATGTCAAAGAGAGAATTGTAAATCGATTACTAGGGATCATAAAAAGTTAGGGTTAGATACATAGGTCTTGTAATTACTTATTCAAAGGTGTTAGTAAGAGACGTGGGAATAAATAATGATGGAGAGAAAGGAATATGAAAGACAGAGATCTCTCAGCTTTCAAAAGTACCAGAATTGGAATTTAAGATTTCCTGAAATCTTGCAGGGGGGGGAAAAAAAAAATGGCTGGAAAAAACAAAAGAAGCTGCAGTATCTTGTTCAAAGTCTTAATCACTGAGTGACTCACCTATTTTTAGGGTATTTCAAAATCCACATTTTGTTATTGGCAAAGAAAAGAAAACACATGCGTACATGTCCTGAGAAAGTGTGTTGATTCTATGTTTTTTACTTGTGCATATCTAAACCATTAGCTAAGCTGGATTTTCTACAGCAAACGGGGATTAAAACAGGATGGTGTAATGTTATAAACAAAAAAAAGAAATTGAGAATCTCAAGTTAAAGACAATATATAAAGAATGGGAAAAAACCCATTATAACCCTTTCTCTTAATACGCACATATGTTCACTTCAGGGAGTATATCACCAAAAAATATTACACATGAAATCTTTGTATTTACATTAAGTAGTATATATCTGTGCTATTAGGATGGAAATGAAAAGATTACAAATATACCCAGTTTGAGACGGTTTAAGTGATCTATACATTATTGTCACTGAAAGTTTCATAGTTATATGTAAGAGTCTATACAAAATCTGAGAGGGAAAAATCTACAAAGCATAAGACCAAAAATCTAGAGTGGTTCCTGTGGCTCAAAGGAGTAGGGCACCGGCCCCATATGCCAGAGGTGGCGGATTCAAACCCAGCCCCAGCCAAAAAAAACTTCAAAATAAATATATATATACATATATACATATATACAAAATAATATATATATATACATATATGCATATATGCATGTAGACATATATACAAAATAATATATATATACATACATACATATGTATGTATGTATGTATATGACACCTCGGCATCTGAGCAGCAGCAGAAGCAGGTCACAGAAACAGGGTGAATCCCCTCACTGCCGCTCCCTGAAGTAAGGCACAAAAACTGGCCGACTTCTTGAAAATAGGTCATAAGACCTGCATTTCAGGAAGGGCCCTGGCCTGCACCCACAGGGGAGAAACGTCACACAGGGCCGCCAGGAAGAATCTGAACAAACAAGATGTTTACTATAATACAAGTAAACACCCCCCTCCTTTTATTACCATCAGATAAGACCCTCTTTGTTCATGTTTCTCCACAATTATCTTCTTCATCATCATACCTTGCATAAAATACAGAGGTGCCTAAAAAAGACATGCACATTTTAAGAAAGGAAAAAACTGCATTAAAGTTATAATACTCTGTATATACCAATAACATCTGCTGTCTTGTATTTTTGTATCTCTTAAAATAGCTTAAGTTAAATATGACTCAAGAATTACACTTTTAATACTGTCCCCCTATCCCGGCATAAAATATGTATACTTTTTTTTGGCACCTGCTGTATACAAAATTTTCGCATTTTTGTGTTGTCATTTCTGAAGGCTTTCATGTCATGTAAAACTTAAATAAAATAAATTTGTATGCTTTCTTTTCTCTCTGTTATAGGGTTTCAGACATCAGCACTGTACCGGGTAGGAGAACTTTTCTCCTCTACAATCTTCTTTATTTTACTTTTTTTTTTTTTTTTTTTTTTTTTTTTTTTTGCAGTTTTTGGCCGGGGCTGGGTTTGAACCCACCACCTCCAGTATGTGGGGCCAGCATTCTACTCCTTGAGCCATAGGAGCCACCCTTATTTTACTTTCTTATTTTTTGAGAGAGTCTCAAAAAATTTTACTTTCTTATTTTTTGAGAGAGTCTCTGTCGCCCTGGGTAGAGTGCAGTGGTGTTATAGCTCACAGCAACCTCAAACTCTTGGGCTTCAGCAGACCTCCTGCCTCAGTCTCCTGAGTAGCTGGGACTTCAGGTGCCCACTGCACACCTCTGGGTAGTTTTTCTTTGTTTCCTTTTTTAGTAGAGATGTGGATTTTGATCTTGGTCACATTGGTTTGGAACTCCTGAGCTCAAGCAATCCACCCTCTTGGGCCTCCCAGAGAGGTGAGATTACAGGTGTGAGCCACACTGTTAAAGGGATCACATTTAGATGCGAATTTCAGTTGGGCTTAATCTTATTGATAATGATGTACCCATCTCTTAGAGTATCTGCTTAAAAAATAGGTATGAGCTAATATTATATATTTTTTCTTTACCTACAAAACATAATTTGAAAGCCAAGCACACAAAAATTTTCCATGTTGTTACTAAAAAAAGCTTGGAACAAGGTTATACAGTCCTTCCCGAGCCTGAGAATAATCTCCGTGTGCGGACAGTGGACGGCCAGGGAGTGCAGCTGGGTGCCGGGAGCTGCCAAAGAGCAGGAGGGTTTTCCTTGCATCTTGCTTGATTTTGTCATTCAACAGGCACGGGGAGGAGCGATTGGTGTGACACTACCTTTAATCCCTACAATAGAATTACAACAGACAAGAGAAAACAACCTTTCCTCCAAGAGGCTGGAGGGTACCCTCAGGGGAGAGATGTGTTTTAGTTACGGCCAGGACATGAAAGGAGCCCTCAGTGGAAACACGGGCAGGACGAGGAGGAGTTCCGTCATTAGAGTTTTCAGCAGGCATATTGGAAGCTGGAGGCATTCTGAAATCTGAGTGTTTCCAGCCTCAGAATTGACAGAACAAAAGGGGGTGAAGTAGCTTTGGGCTGGCACTAACAGCACTGGCATTTCTCGTAGCCCAGAGAATACACGTACTCAGGACAGGCTGACTAGCTACAGAAAAGACAAATGTGACATCTTTAAAGACTGTAGATGGCCCTGAGGAAATCCCTGTACTCCTGGAAACCCGGGCAAAAGACAGGGCCCTGAGCACACTCCAACGAGTGGGGCGTCACAGGCCACCTGTGGGCCTAGTGAAGTCGGTGGAGATGGGGACATCTCTCCTCTCCTCTCCTGCCCCTCTTCCAGACTCAGAAGAAAACAGTTTGATTCGATGCATCTTTTCATTTAAACCTAACAAGGAGGATTCACAGGGGCTTATTATTTGCCCTAGAGTCTGAGAATCAAGCAGAGAAGGGAAGACCTTAAGAAGGCAGTAACAATTCTCCTACAAAAGTGAAAGGAAAGTTGTATGAGCTTCTCAAAGACAGGGGCGGCGGCTGCCCTGGAAACCCAAACCTACTTCCTACAGCCAACGTGATTTCCACAGAAGAGGCGTACAACTGGATTCCCAGGGACGGAACTAAGAAATGCAAAAGGCCATGCGGTTGGTCCAAAACACATCATTCCTTCTCAAGGGAAACGCAGCCAAATAGTTCTCAGTGGCATGGAACAAAAACGCCAGGAGATTACATGTAACACCATTCAGTTCCCCAAAATCTGCCTCAACCAGAGACTCATCCATGCTCCTGTGAAAACGCTAAGAATGGTTTCCATCGAAACCTGTCACTAAAGACCTTGCTTGTCTTTACCTGTCCTCCCTCCTCCCCTCCCTCCCCCCATCTTACCCCCTTAGGGGCAGAGGCGTCCAGCAGATCAGGGTCAGGGGAAGTCTTGAGTGGGGAAACTGACAGGACACCCACGAGGCACCTGCTTTGCACAACAAACCTGCCATCTGTGGGCCTTAAAAAGATGGGACAGTTTTGAAAAAATTTTACTTTAAACCAAGTTCAGACATCTTCCTGCCATGTGGAAATGGACATCGAATTTCAATAATTGAATTATTTTCAGGACTAAAAGTGATGTCTGTGGGACAAAGGAAGGGCTATCTGGGCCGAGAAGCATATGGAGGCCTCAAAATGTTCCTTATTTGATGTACTTCTTTATAATCGAATTGGTCATTTTAGTATACACGGAAATGTTGAACCAGAGCCTTCTAGATATATATGGTATTTTAGAAATCCCGTTCAGATTATACCCCACAAGCTTCAAAGTGGTGGAAAGGTATGAGTATAAGCCTAATAAATATTTTTTCAAAGCCAGCTGGATTTAAAGAATCTTTAAAATTAACTGTACACAATGGGTTTAAGGGTGGCACAGATAGCTGTTAACAGGTACAACTGTTAGTCAACCAGACGTATCTCAGACAGTACTTTTGTCCAGGTAAAATTGACTCAACATATTTATTTATTTATTTTTGCAGTTTTTGGCCAGGGCTGGGTTTGAACCCGCCACCTCTGGCATATGGGGCTGGCGCCCTACTCCATTGAGCTTTAAGAGCAAAAGTCTATTCCACAATCTATGCCTAATTTAAACCAGTGTCAGTCAATAAAAAGGCAAGTGAGACGCTTCCCAGATTACAAACATTCACAGATAAGTAACAGTTTCTATATTTTGTCCTAATCCTAATAGGCTAAAATCACTAGGTTCTATGGCCTTTAAATATTTTTGCCATTTTTGGGTTAGAGGAACAAATGTGTGATAGTGAATGTCCCCCAAACAAAATAACAAAATTCAACTGAACGAAACATCCGTTGAGTACTACACATATGTCTTGCTTGATTAGTTTTTTATTCCAAACATCACAATTTTACCAGTTTCCCCCAACAATTTCTTTACGTGTCTTCAGGGCTCTATTCAGAGAACTCCCTCAGTTCAGTGAATTTAACAATTTTTTTCCCTCAGTCGGTTAAGCACCAGATTCAAAAGAATATTGCCTGAAAATTCCGTTATTTGCTCCAGTTTCTGCTAGTGACCTCAGCTTTATTTGTTGACTCAGCAGCATAAAGTTATTCTAACCACAAATAAAAGGAATCATAGATCAAAATTCTGTCCCTCTAAAGCCAGCATGGCTACAGTTTCTGCAGGTGTTTTTTGGAGGTAAGTGACTGTCAAAATAACATTTAAAAGCTCGGCTTTCTGGTGAGCTGCATTAACGTGAGTGTCTGATACTCAGAGACTTTGAAATGTTCAGAATCAAAGGCAAAACAGGGAAAAGCAAGGATTTTATGTACAACACACGAACATTGACGGAGGCTTGTGAAAGGGCTTCAGCGCCGAGGACAGAGCTAGCCAGTTTTCCCTCCTGTTCTCATCGGGAGCTTGAATTGATGGGGAAACTATTATCGACTTAGAGAAGTTATCTTTATAGATCAATTTTCAGTATTTCATGCCAATTCACTGCTAAATTAGAATCAAGCCATGACTATTATTGATGGGTAAACTGCTTTGAAAAGAGAATCTAAATGTGTTTTTATCATTTTTTTTTTTTTAAATAAGGACTTTTATTCAGTAACTGAACTTCCCACAGATAAGCTGTGCAGTACAGTCCATTTCTGTAACTGCATCATTCGCCCCACACGTATCATCCACTTGACTATGGCCAAGGATTTTATGAGATTTTGACGACCATTTAAACACTCGTAACATAAAATCTGCTCCACGAACGCTGGTCTTGTGAAGACTTTTTCCTTTTTACTCCCTTGCAAAGCTAGACTTTAGGGATCATCAATACTGACTAAACCTTCCTGGGGAGAATCGCAGATTGAATTTCATTCCAAACACCTGATGGAGCATAATTAAAACATCCTTTAGTAAATCTATTTCTTATAACACCGTGCTGGACAAAAATGCTTGTTTATGAAGCCGTACTCACATGATTTCTGCCTGCCTCTTCAACCGTGTCCCCAAGCTGGCAGTGAGCTTTTGTCTCTTTTGTCGACAATAATAAATTATTGCCTTTAAGTTACAAAATCCCTAAGAATGTTAAGCCATTCATTACTTTTTCAAATATTTGTCTGTTTATTTTATTTTATTTTAATTTTAATTTTAATTTTTTGTAGAGACAGAGTCTTACTTTATTGCCCTCATTAGAGTGCTGTGATGTCACAGCTCACAGAAACCTCCAGCTCTTGGATTAAGGTGATTCTCTAGACGCAGTCTCCCAAGTAGCTGGGACTACAGGCACCCACCATAACGTCCAGCTATTTTTTTTTTTTTTTTGCATTTGGCGGGGGCTTGGTTCAAACCCGCCACCCTTGGTATATGGGGATGGCACCCTACTCAGTGAGCCACAGGCGCCGCCCTGTTTATTTACTTTAGAGACTGGGTCTTGCTTTGTTGTCCAGGCTGGAATGCAATGATAGTGTCATAGCTTATTGCAGCCTCAAACTCCTGAATCAAGTGGACCTCTGGCCTCAGCCTTCTGAGTAGCTAGGAGTACATATCACCATGCCTGGCTCATTTTTTTACTTTTTGGTAAAGGCAATGTCTTGACAGGTTGTCCTGCCTGGTCTTGAATCCCTGGCCTCAAAAGATTCCCCAATTCCAAGATTACAGGTGTGAGCTTATTATTATTTTTAAATGGAACGTGTCATGAATTTGCATGGCATCCTTGCAAAGGGGCCATGCTCATCTCTGTATCATTCCAATTGTAGTATATGTGCCGCTGAAGCGAGCACTGAGCCTGTTTTAAAAGGTTATTTCACATGTACGTACATGTGCGTTTGTGTGTCTACCACAATGAAGAGAAATATCCACTTCATCGAACTTTTCTAACAGATGTGGAACGGAGTCGGAAAGAATGTAATATGTGCAGATATGACGTGGAAAAGCACGTTTCCTTGTCAATAATGTATCACCTGATGTTAGTGAGTTCCGGGTTTCACTTACACCACAGAACGTCACAATGGGGAAGTGTCCCCCTGTTCCTCGGGTCCGACTGACACGTCTCCAGAGGAGCTGCAGGAAACCGAGGAGGTGAAATTGCCCCCCGGACAATCTGGGTTCTGAAATCCACGGCTTGTGTCTTTCACCCACATCGCTGTTTCCCCGGCCCACTAAATCAGAATCACTTTCGTGATAGGACCCAGACGGCTGGTGTAGTCTGCTTTAAACTAAGCCCTTTCTGTACTCCACCAAAAACCCAAACCCCAAACCTGTTTGCGTGGACGCCCAGGTGAGAATTACTGCTCTCCTAGCAGTGTTGACTAGTGTTTCTCAAACTAGCAAACGCTGGAATGCCCTGGAGAGCTGGCTTCAAGGGATGCCCGGGCCACCTCCCATTATTCTGAATTCGGCGGTCTGCAATAGAGCCCAGAATCTGTAGTTGTGGCAAGTTCCCAGAGGAGGCCCCGGCTGCCAGGCTGGAGACCACATTCTAATGGCAAGGATTGGTGGAAGGAGGCCTCGTCGGATGCTGAGAATCGGAGCAGAGGTGCCCTGTGTCCCGTGGTGTGGGCTGCAGTGGCTCCCATCCCACCAGGGAGCAGGAGTGAAGGGTGAGCCTGGGTTTCATTTTCATCCAGCGCCAGCTGGGTCAGGCCAGCTGAAACTTTCCCACGCCTGCGCTTTAACCGATCCAGACTCTGACTGCTCGTGGTTGAAGCTCTGTGCCATGGTTCCCATCTGGGATACAGACGGTATTTTGAGCAATAGTATCTTCTTCCCAATGCTCTTTTGAATGTGACATTGCCAGAGAGAAACTAACGTGTTTGGTTTTCCTGAGACTTTTCTAGTTTTAAAATGGAGAGACTTGTGTCAGAGTAACCCTCTAATTACTGGGGAAACCAAGAAGTTTCGTCAGTCTCAACCTTGCCAATTTCAACTTAATTCCCCGAGAATTTGCCCATCTTTAGCCACTGTCTTGTCTGGTAAAATGTTGCCTGAGGGGCTTTACAGGACTTGCAGGGCTGATTCAGAAAAGGGTGTGTGGCCTGCACTGTTTACTTGGGGACACTTGCTGTCCAGAAGCTTTATTTTGAGAGACTCCTTTCCAGAAGGTTCAAGCCAGCCCTGCTGGGAGAAGTTGACCCCCAAAGGAAAAGCCAGGGGGATTTCCGGTTCCAAAATGGTAATGTAAAAGCAAGCTGACTCCACGCCCCACCACAGAAAATCCAAACCAAATACACAGTGCACAGAATTCACCAGCAGCAACCCAGAATTCAAGTGAGAATGAAAGAATTCCCAGGGCCACAGAAAAGGGAAAACCCCAGGGATGGTGAGAGAGTCTGACTTCTGCATCCCTGGTGCCTACCCGCCACCCCACCACCTGGTGCCGAGGGTACAGAAACTCTCCCCCTAACTCAAGGTCTACACTGGAATTAAGGGTGAAATTAAGGTGGTCACCAAATGGAAGAGATTGTGTGGAGGTGCTCCTGTTGTCAGTTCCAGGACGGGCTGGCCTCTAGTGGCCAAGCCCCAGTGAGAGCACCACCACCTGCATAGGAGAAGCTTCCAGATGATTCCACCCCACTCATTCACCTCCCGTCTTCAAGTCTTCTCAGCGCATGTCACAGACCTGGTGGAGCCCAAGCCTGCTGACCCCACTCTGCCCAGGATGAATTACCAAGCCGAGAATTCATGAGTAGAGTAAAAGGATAGTCTGTTACTACATTTGGGATAATTTGCACCAGAATGATCAGACCCCAATGAATCTGCAGGAGCCGTCTTTGTTTCTCCTGGGTCTTGGCTGTGCGAGGTGCTGTTTGAGCAAGCTGCTTCCGGGTGGCTCGCCACCTTCCAGTTTAGCGATTCCTTGATTTAATGCAAACTTCCCATCTAGTCTCTCAGGATTCTTTCTAATTAAACACCGATGAGGACTAACCATTCCCAGGCATTAGCTTAAATCAATACCTCTATTATTTCATTTAATCGTCATAACATGCTGCAAGACCACTGGCCCCATTTCCAAGATGCCCACATTCACGTCTCTTATATAAGCACTGACTCAAGTTTAAAAACATGCCCGAGTCCAAAGTCTTGTTTTTTCTGTTTTCTTTTGAGATAGAATCTCACTTTGTTGCCCTTGGGCGAGTGCCATAGCCATAGTGTCATAGCTCACAGCAATCTAAAACTCTTGGGCTCAAGTGATCCTCTTGCCTTAGTTTTTCATTTTTAGTAGAGACAGGGTCTTATTCTTGCTCAGGCTGGTCTCGAACTCCTGAACTCAAGTAATCTACTACCTTGGCTTCCCAGAATGCTGGGATTACAGGGGTGAGCCACCAAGTCTGGATTTTTTTTTTTTTTTTTTTTTTGAGACAGAATCTCACTTTGTCACACTAGGGGTCATATCTCACAGCAACTTAAAACTCCTGGGCACAAGTCATCCTCTCGCCCCAGCCTCCCAAGTAACTAGGACCACAGACACCTGCCCTCGATAGTTTTGAAGATGGGGTTTTGCTCTTGCTGAAGCTGGTCTATAATTCCTGAGCTCAGGCGATCCACCTGCCTCAACCTCCCAGAGGTTCCATGCTAGCTGGAACTACATGCCAGAAAGCCCTTTCAACAATGACAATGTAGTCTCTCCACTCTCAGATTTCCCTGGTTATTTCCTGGTAATGCTGAAGCCAGTTTTCTTAATTAGAACTATGCTTTATTTTTCAAATAAGAGTATACTAGTACTCTGCTACACCTACCTGATTTCAAAACTGTTTTAGACACAAAGAAGCATCCTCCATCCTCACTATATTCAAATAGATTTTAATAGTTCCTATGTAGAAATACTTATCAGTTTTACACAAAATGATGTGTGATTTAAGTAACATTTGTCCGCGTGACTTAAGAAAGCAAAGATGTGAGGGTTAGACCAAGTATGTTCATATCCTGGCTCTGTGACTTTGCATCGCTGGTGACGTTACTTTACGCTTGCTGAGACCCAGTTCTCTTATTTGTAATAAAAAGATGACAATCAGAATAGCAATCTCATAATATTATCATGATGATTAAACGAGAAGATATAAAGTATCCAGAAAAGTCACTGCCTGTGACAGGCACTCTCACAGTAGCTATTAGCAAGGAGCTCTGAGAGGTGACTGTTCTGGAATGAGACATTTCACCAACAACTCTCAGGAGCAGCACCAGGGACAGGACTGCAGATGAGCAAAGAGGATGAGGTTTGCGTGATGCTGGCAACAGCCAAGAGGCCCAGATGCTGGCAACAGCACAGTGTAGAGATGCCAGCGTCGCACAAGTCTCCTACCCCATCCTGATCCCAAGAGATTGAAGGATTAGCTGGCAGCTGCTGCTACCCAGTCTCTGCCTGGACAATTCCGTTCATTTTCCAATCAGCAACACAAGTAATTCCACATTTCTTTCCAATTCAGATAATTTGATTTTGGACAAGGATAGCAAGTAAAAGGGCTGAAGTTTATCTGCATATTGTTAAGGGAAAAAATAAGAAAATAAAAAGCGGGTGGGGGAAAAATAGGACTGTTCTTCAGGTTGATGGTGTAGGCGCGTTGCAGAGAAGGAGCAGAGAGACACCTAAGGCTGCACGCCCGCATTTCTGCACCTCGAGCTCTCTGTCAGAAAGCACCTGGGAGCTTTTAACAACGCCCAGCCAGCCTAAAACGACCGAATTAAGACTTTCCGCAGGTATTTCTGAAGTATGTTCTGTAGAAGTTTTGCTCTGTTTTTTCAAGCGAGTGTAAGAATTTCTATCTTGAAAAATACCCATTAGCTTTTCATATGATTTTATTTAATGAATCTAAAAGCATTTCAGACCATATTTCTCTAACTCAGACAAGCATCAGGAAAAGACTGTTGTAATTTCTTTCACATGAATAATCAGGCCCTGACTTGCTTTCCTTAAATGTGGCTAATGAGATAACTGGTTGTGTTTACTTGTTTGCTTTTCATTAAGAATCATGGCACTTTAAAAGGAGAGTCACTTTTTAAATCACTATTAGACAAATAGGTTTATTTTTTATTTTAACCTTGGTTGTAAGCTTATAACCCTCAAAGAACTACTTTAAATGGTTTAAAGTGAGTTATGGAAGTCCTCATGAAGATTAGTTGTGTTTCTTTCTTTTTTTTTTAAGATATAGAGTCTCACTTTGTCACCCTTGGTAGAGTGCCGTGGTATCCCATCTCACAGTAACCTCCAGCTCTTGGGCTTTGGTGATTTCCTTGCTTCAGCCTCCCACGTGGCTGAGACTACAGCCGCCCACCACAATGGCTGGCTATTTTTTGTTGCAGTTTGGATGGGGCCGGGTTTGAACCCGTCACTCTTGGTATATGGGGCCAGCACCCTACCCACTGAGCCACAGGTACCACCCAGTTGTGTGTTTTAACATAACGAAATGCTGACATCATAAAGAACATAATTAAATCTGTCATATTTTCCAGTCTCAAATTTTAAAAAGTGAAAAATAATCTTTACCAATTATTCCTTATCAATATATCAATAATATGCTTTCTCTATAGTTAATTTACCCACCAAACAATGAACTTAAATCGATAATCCTTATCTGTGAAAAGTAAGTAAACATTTACTTTATGTTGTTTGAAATGTTTTGAATTTGTTTTCAGAAAATATTCTTCAATGCAAAACTTAAGTTAAATCCATGAATGTGAGATGTTGGTCTCTTAATTTTATTTTTTATTCTTAGTTAACTTTTTATTTTATAGTTAAAGAAATAGTTCCTAGTGTATAACAACACCAAAAGTTATCGCAATAATACAAAGAGTCGCCATAGACCCAGCACATCTTTACATGACTATGGTACACTGAACTAATAAACCTTATTAATACATTATTATTAACTAAAGAACACAGTTTTTTTATTTGCTTTTGTTCTTCGGATTTCATTAGTTTTCCCATGTCATTTTTTTTCTGTTCCAGTATCTCATCCAGGATGTCACATTACATTCAGTGTCTAATCTGCTCAGCTTCCTCTGGTCTGTGACACTTTCTTACATTTAGCTTGTTTCTAATGACCTCGGCAATTTTAACGAGTCAGCTGTTTTGCAGAATGTCCCTAAATTTGTCTTTAGCTGATATCCTTTTTGCATGGTTATATTGGGGTTATGGATTTTTGGAACAATGTTCACAGGGGTGAAGTAACATTTTGATCACATCATGTCAGGCCTGAAATCCTAGCCCTCTGGGAGGCCCAGGCAGGTGGATTGCCTGAGCTCAGGAGTTGGGGACCAGCTTGAGCAAGAGCAAGACCCCATCTCTAAAAAAACTAGCCAGGAATTGAGGTGGGCACCTGGAGTCCCAAACACTTGGGAGGCTGAGGTAAGAGGATCACTTGAGACCAAGGGTTTGAGGTTGCTGTGAGCTATGACGCTACGACACTCTACTGAGGGCAACAAAGTAGAGTCTGGCAAGTGTCACTTTTTATTGTTTTATCAAACAAACAAAACTGATCACATCCTATCTGGGGTATGTGCCATTAATTTAACTTACTAGTGATATGTTAAAACATCATCATCTGACAAAGGTAGTCCTTCCTAAGTTTGTAACTATAAACTTCATTTTTTTTTATTTTATTATTATTTTTTCCTTTCCACACTGTATTCTTTTGCAACAAGTATTAAGTGTAGCCCCCAGCGAAGAGGTGGGAATTAAACTCCATCTCATGAGGGTGAAGTAATTATACTAATTATTGGAAAGCTTTTCTATAGGAGATTTGTCTTTTCCCTTTCTACATTCCATCCTTTATTTGCATCAGTAGAGACCCACAGTTTTTTATTTTATATTCCAGGTTATAATCCCCTAAGGCCTTATTTAATTTGCTGCACCGATTATTCCAGCTTTGGCCGTGAGCGCTGTGTGGGGTTGGCCGCTGTGTGTCTACGGCTTGTCTGTATCATTTTTGTTTCTGAACCTTCCCCACATTCTGGTGCTATGAGGTTCTGCAGTTTCATTCTGCATTTTTATGCCCTAACCCTAGAATCAGCCCTTTTCCAAGAAGTCTGGTGATTTTATTGGTAAATCATAGTAGAAACCGAGACATGGGTGCTGGATGGTTTCTTTTAATTTTTGTCTTTAACTTTGTGAGGGAGCATTGTCCTCCAAGCTGATGCCTCTATTAAACAATTTTATCACTCTTTCTAATGAACATGAATAGAAGCATATTCATACTCTTACGCCTTTCTACCTATAAAAAGGTAATAATTCCCAGACGCTCTGGCTTACAAACATGAAAAGATAGAGGATTTGTCATAAAATGAACTAAACCATATCTTCCAACGACAGCTGTAATGTATCAAATCCAGAACGACCAGACACGATAGATAAGCTTCCACTGCAAAGTCACAGATCTCTTAAATTCAGGCTATAGGGGAAAAGCTTATAAATAAAAACAATTCTGCTCAGGCATCATTATCGCTCACACTTTCTACATCTGGCTTCTCCTGGTTGAGCTTCACAAAGGAAACACATCCTTGGGGACCGTGGTGGAGAGACCAGGAAAGGAAGCAGAAGGCTGAAGTGTGAGGAGCCAGATGTGAACTTCAACTTCAGGAAGGCAAACCACACAGCCTCACTGGGATTGTTCCAGCAGGTGGCTCAGGGAACACTCCCGTGAGCAGGACGCTGAGGACACATACAGGCTTCTTCAATGTTTGTACGAGGAAATATTTTTTCAGTCTAATTCAAGTTACGATGCGTTGCAGACAGAAAACAATTTTTAATTATTCAAGTAGTTTCATGGCTATTATCCTAAAACTCTGCAGCCAAAAGTGAAATTAAATAGTGGGACAAACATAAAATAACTAGCAAATTATGCCGCAGGACAGCGAAGGCTGCAGAAGCTTTCTGATAGTTTGGGGGAGAAAAACCCAAGTGCCGTTTCCTTCTCCTCAGAAGCTGTACTGCAGTGCACTTAAAAAAAAAAAAAAAAAATAGATTTGTGCTTCATCCCCGGTTCAGCCACAGAGCTCCGAAACCCCATCATTTTAAAAAAGAATCTTAAAAAAATATTGTCCTAACAAGTAAACGGACACAATAATATGATTACCCTCAGTGCTGCTATTTTCCATCCTGGAAGCATCCCCACTGGTAAACTTTCAGATTTAAATTCTGAATTGCTTTGGAAAAACTTAGACATTAACAACATATATTTTAGCTACGGCCGTTTTTTCCTCCATAAACATAAACATAACTACATAATCAGTTCCAAACAATCAAGATCTATGTCAACGTTTTTCATGACATTTTTGCCATGTGGCAAAGTAAGTCTTTATTATTGGATGTTGACTGTGCCTTTCAAGACTCACAGAAGTAAGCTCATCGTATCTGTTATATTATGTCAACAGCAGATCAACTGTTTCCTACAGCATGGGAGAGGTTTGTTCTACATCATACCTCAAAGAGGGAAAAAAAAGCACTTTACAATTCAATTCCCAGAAACACAGAACTGGAGGGGTATATGCCGTATGTTAGTCTAAAGTAAGTGTTCCCTAAAAATTACACTCAGAAGAATTTAATCCAGAACCTCAATTTGCTATTAATAGTCTAAGTAGGTAACAAATGCTCTTGAAATGAAAAAAACCTCTGTATACCTTTGCTCACATACATTTATAATTTCTCTGCTATTCACATAAATTGCTAAGTTTAAAATGGAATAGGTAAGAGACTTGGATATTAAGACACGCGGGCCGGGGTGTAGCTCACTTTTGTAATCCTGCCATTCTGCGAGGCCAAAACAAGTAGAATGCTTGAGCTCAGGAGTTGGAGACCAGCCTGAGCAAGAGGGAGACTCCATCTCTACTAAAAATAGAAAAACTAGCCGGGCGTTGTGGGAGGTGCCTGTAGTTCAAGCTATGTGGGAGGATGACCCAAGACCAATGTTTGAGCCACAGAAGTTGGAGGCTGCTGTGAGTGATGACAACACTGTACTCTACAGCCGGGTGTGGTGGCCCTGTAATCCCCATAGTCTGGGAGGCCGAGGCAGATGGATTGATAGAGCTCACAAGTTCAAGATCAGCCTGAGCAAGAGTGAGACCCACCTCAAAAAAATAGCTGAGTGTTGTGGCAGCTGCCTACAGTCTCAGCTACTTGGGAGGTTGAGGCAAAAGAATTGCTTGAGCCTAAGAGTCTAAAGTTGCTGTGAGCTATGACGCCACTGCCCTCTACCAGGGGCAACAAAGTGAGACTTTGTCTCAAAAAACAAACCAAACCAAACAAAACAAAAAACAAAATGTAATAAAAAATAAGAAGAAATAGAAGATAGAATTACATCTCTTTTTTTTTTGAGACAAAGAGTCTCACTATGTTGCCCTTGGTAAAGTGCTGTGGCGTCACAGCTCACAGCAACCTCAAACTCTTGGGCTTAGGCAGTTGTCTTGCCTCAGCCTCCCAAGTATCTGGGACTACAGGTGCCTGCCATAAAGCCTGGCTATTTTTTGTTGCAGTTGTCATTTTGTTGCAGTTGTTTAGCTGGCCTGGGTAGGGTTTGAACCGGCCGCCCTCAGAGTACGTGGCTGGCGCTGTAACCACTGAGCTATGGGTGCCGAGCCACATCTGTTTAAAAGTAACAGACGCGAGGCAATTAATTCAATTGCAATCAATGAATGATTACAGGTTCACTTTTCAGTCACTTTCATTATTACGATACATGCTTTTAAAAATTTTAATAAGATAATGCCATTGTGGGAGATGATTTCATTTGGGGACTAACATTTCAATACTCTAACACCAGTATTATGGTGTTAGAGACCGATTTATTATTTAACTCTACCTAAAGTTATTTTTTCTCTCTCCCTTTTTGCTGATCCACAGATGATACTCGTCCACTGACAAAATTTTACATTTTCTTTCTATACTTGACTTTCTATTTAACTACAATCCTTCTGTAAGAAGTAATGGCCCTACCCAAATTGAGTGTCAATTGTAACTTTAAAAGTGCTGTAATGAAAATACTGTTTTGAAAGATCATAGAAAACTAGCATTTTTATGCTGTCTTTTGTCTGCCATAAACAACACAATTTTCCTACATAGTTTTGAATGCTTTGGCCTAGAACAAAATTAGACACATAGGACAGTGCCTGTGGCTCAAGGAGTAGGGCGGGTTCAAACCAGGCCCTGGCCAAAAAAACCTGCCAAAAAATAAATAAATAAATAAAAACAAAATTAGACATATAGTAGCTAAAATGGACCAGGCCTATCCCCTTAGTCTCTTTAGTTAAGTTTGTTTTGAATGGCCAAAATACATGAAAAAATGCTCATCGTCTCTAATCATCAGAGGAATACAATTCTAAATCCCTCTGAGCATCACCTAACTCCAGTAAGATTAGCCCACATGACAAAGTCTCAAAACTGCAGATGCTGGTGTGGATGTGGAGAGAAGGGAACACTTCTGCAGTGCTGGTGGGACTGCAATCTCATACAACCTTTACGGAAAGAAGTACGGAGAATTCTTAAAGAACTACAAGTTGACCTTCCATTTGATCCTGCAATGCCATTACTAGATATCTACCTAGAAGAACAAAAATCATTTGACCACAAGGATATTTGCACCAGAATGTCCACTGCAGCTCAATTCATAATTGCCAACTTGTGGAAGCAGCCCAAGTGCCCACCAACCCATGAATGGATCAACAAACTGTGATACGCATACCATGGAGGATTATTCAGCCATAAGAAAAGATGGACACGTTACATCTTTCACATTTACCTGGATGCAGTTGAAGCACATTCTTCTTAGTAAAGTAACTCAAGCATGGGAAAAAAAAAAAAATCCGATGTACTCAATACTAATAGAAAGCCAATATATGAACAACAAGGTGCCCACACAAATAATAAAACACACATATAGTCTAGCAAGGGGGAGGAGAGTGAGCAGAGGGGAGCAGAGGGGAGGAGAGGGGAGGAGAGGGCCGAGGGCAACTGGGAGGTCTCCCCTAACGTGCCCCAAGTGAGGGTGCTCTGTGCCCCTGGGCGAAGGGCTCAACCACGACTTGAACTTTACCTGAGAATAGAAAACAATGTAACTGAAAATGTTGTGTCATCATATTCATTTGAAATTAAAAAAAAATAAAAAATAAAAATAAAAGTTAAGAAAAAGTTTGTCTTTGACTAAGAATGGTTAGCGAAGCTAAATCTGAAGTCAGAAGCCTCCACTCTTCACAGTTCACGGATATAAAGGGTATGTAGTAAATTAGGTACAGCATTTAAAAGTAGGAGAAAGTGAGTTCTTTAATTTGTCTAAGATTCAGTGTCTCTACCTATAAGATAGAAAAAAATAAAGGCAGTATCGTGAGGCAGACAAGAGATGATGGACAGGTGGTACTTACATGGTACCTGCGGACCACGGCTTATTCTCAGTAAGTATTAGAGGGTGTGCACTGACCATCCCAATGTTCCAAGTTAAAGAATTTTCTCTCATCTTTGTTTACATTACGACCTGTATTTGGGGACAATCCCTGTCTATTAGGATGAAAGATTTTAACAGCCACACTAGGCAAAACTAGGAAAATAATATCCCTTAGAAAACTGTCTTACTACGGCTGAAAATCTGCCTGAATACGCTATATCATATTATAATTCAAGTGAATATCCTTCAAGTCAATCTGTTTTCCAAAAACAGTCTGTTTACGTGTAATGTGTTTATACCTAAAATATCCACAGCAGTGTTTACTGGAGCATGAAAATATTTTAAGCAGTCCTCAAATTATAATAAAAATAAACTAAATGTGTTTGGTTATGTTGATTGCATTTTCTCTTTGTTTGTAGGAAGTAGGAAGTAAAGTCACAGCTGGAATTTAGATATTAAATGGGCATAATATTTGTAAGAAAGAATTGGAAATTTAACCTAAAGAAAATTAAAGTCAGAAGATACAGAACTGTTTCTAAATGCTATGGGTACCTTGTGTGCCAGGTATAAGATGGAGGAAAAGGCTTCCCCAAAAGTGCTGTGAGGAGAATGTTTAATGGATTTAACACAGAGAGAGTCAAGATACATCTGCCTGTGCCCAGTGAGGATTCGGGTTTTGAACAAGGATTTAGGGCAAGGATTCAGGTTTTGAACCAAATTCCGTTAAAAAAAAACACATAAAATATTCCTCCCTTTGAAGAAAAACTAACAGCATACATTGGAATTCATCCTAATGATACAGAGAATTCAGCACTCGTGAAGTCGGGTAGTAAGAACGCAGACGGTGCTTAGATGCTCACATACTAAGGAAGCCGACTTCATCAGCAATTGCTAGAGTCATCCGTGGAGCGTTTCCACGTTTGCAACTTTCACAAATGAGTCCTAACAAAAGAAAGGAACAGGGCACAGGAGGCTATTTTGGAAAAAGGACAGTTTCACATAGAGGAAAGGATCAATAGAACTTAGACACTGCCAAGAAATAAAGAAACCTATATCCGTTTTCAAATAATGATTTTACAGCACTGGCTGAGATGCTTCATTAGAAGAAAACTGGTTGTTGCTAAATACACTGAATTGGTTAAAACATCTGTACTTCTGCTTCGCGAGTCGGTGGGCTTTCCTCACTGCCTCAGTCATAATCTAGACACCTGCCACCTCAGGAGCAAGTCTTGGGAAATCCTCAGCGTGTTTTAAGTAGGGCATTGTGTGTGTGTGTGTCTGTGTGTGTGTGTGTGTATACACTATATGACATATAAGGGAACAGAGTGTCATAGGAAGCGAATTAAGCATTCAGGACGTTGAATCACAATTTTCCTTGCATAAGGCAATCATATGTATGAAAATGATTAACTTAGGAGTAAGAAATATTATTGTTTCAAGAGCAAAACTAGACGCTAGAATATGGGATAACATTTAAAACACAAGGTGGTATTGGTTGAACTGTGTCCCCCTAAAACCTATGCTGATGTCCGAACCCCTGTACCTGTGCATTTGACCTTTTGTGGAAATAGGATCTTTGCCGAAGTATCAGGGTAGCCCTCACTCCAATGTGACAGCCCCCCTATCGGAAGAGACACAGAGGCAGAGACACCTAAAGGAACGAGGGGCATGTGAAGTGAAGACAGTGACAGGCCTGCAGGTCTGGGCCACAGACAAGGCTCTGCCACACCCTGAAGGGCAAACAGAGGAGGTATGGCCCAACCAGCACCTTGATTTACATTTCCAGCCTCCAGAACTGTGCCAGGAGAAACTTCTGCTGTTTTAAGCTGTGAAAACTTGGTGAGGTATCATAGCAACACTGGGAAACTATTATGTCAACTGGCAAACGCCAAGTGTAACCTAATCATTGTACCCATATATTAATCTGTTTAAAAAAAAAAATAATAACAGGAAGCAAAGATGAAACAGAACCCAAATGACAAAATTTCCAAAATTATTATGCATTTTTCAGCGGTAGAGACTCTCTTGCATACCATACTGACATAGTCTAATAATGAGTCTTTTTCTTGGGCCCTACACAGATTACGACGGGATTAGTTTTGGTTGTTAGTAACGGAAAATCTAACACACGATGGGATAATCAATGGATCATTTTTTTTCTCTCTCAAGGATGAACAGGTTTCCAGAGTTGGTATGCAAGCAGGCTTTGTTTTTTACTTGTTGATTTGGCTTCACGGAGCCACCAGCACAGTGGACCAGCCATTCGACACATAAAAGAAGGAAGGCAGATGGCACTTTCATTCAGAGTACTCTCTGCAAGTTGCACACAGCACATTTACTTATAATACTATTACCAAAGGCACAGTCACCTATAAAAGAAAGTAGGAACATGTCTTTATTCCCAGTAGCTAAGTGTCAGCTGAAACAATGCAGAAGAAAGCATTCTTACATTACAGAAGAGAGGGAAGACGCTGGTGGGCATCAGTCTCTGTTCCATAGATTTTTACATTATTGATGTCTAAAAGCTTTGAAATGAATCCATCTTACCCAGTTTCTGAAAGTGAAGGAAATTAAACGAGTTTGATAGTGTGGACAACAAATCCGTCTCTCCCCTCTCTCATCATGCCTTTCCAACCTAGACACACAGTTTGGAGATTTAGTCCTGGGGGCTCTTACTCCCCTTTCCCAGCTGAGGGTCTCAATGCTAGAATATGCAGGTGTCCTCAAACTTTTTAAACAGGGGGCCAGTTCACTGTACCTAAGACCGTTGGAGGGCCGGACTATTGTTTAAAAAAACAAACTATGAACAAATTCCTATGCACACTGCACATATCTTATTTTGAAGTAAAAAACCAAAACGGAACAAATACAATCACACCCCCTCATGTAGCCCACGGGCTGCAGTTTGAGGACCCCTAAATAGGAAGTAATAATTGTAAGAGTCCACGTTCCCTCATTCCTTTCTTACATGGGTCTCCTCCACAGCCTACTCCTGAAATCAATTTGCAACAGCTCTTAAAGAGCCAGTGCTGGAACACCTGTTCCCAATTTCTAATACATAAACTGTTATCATTAGTGTAGGCCAGCTGAATTCATAGCTAGAAGGCTTCATTGAGCTGACCTTTTCAATAAAATTATGTTAAAATCAACAGCCACGGAAACAGCAAATGAAGCAGCTTCATTCAAAGTACAAACTGCTTTCAAGTAAATACAGCTCTTAGCCTCAGGATTATCACAAACCTGCTGGACTTGATTCATCTGGAATCAATACATGAATAAGATTTTGATTTTCTAAGTGATACACAGCTAATTTTTTTTTTTTTTTTTTTTTTTAAAGGCAGAAGCACCTGAGAAGATGGTTCTTCAGCCAGATGCTTTTTTTCCCAGGGGAAAATGATTCCCAGTCCACAGGCTGTCTTTGTGTCTACAGCCAAATGCGGGAGAAAAGGAAGATCACGGCCTTTCCATCAGCCAGCCCCCCAATTCTGTGTATGACACAATTTCATAATATAAAGGTACAGAAACTAGGGAGATCAAAGCAGAAGGATGAGCAAGTTATAGTTTTTAGAAAAATCCCTTTAACTGCTCCAAAAATAATTAAATATTGTGTAGATTAAAAAACCGATTGAATAAGAACAGAACATCAACTTGATTATATACTTACGTAGAAAAATCTCTGAGAAATAAGGAAGGAGGAAGTTGAGGGAGTGTATCTCAGCCGCCTGCAAGCATCTACCTCCGTTTACTCAGGAGGATAATATTTACATCTATATATTTTTCTGTACCTTTATATTATGAAATTGTGTCATACACAGAAAAATAGATTTAAATTGGGCTTTGAGAGTTTGCCATTTCATAAGATTTTCCCTTAGGAGTTTCAGCTAAGTAAATAAGTTACTGCAAAATACCCACAGTGTCAACCCTGCTGGGTCTTACCAAGGACAACTAAAGCCAAGTTTCACCCGTTTCTCTCTCCATACGTTTTTCTTCCTGTGACCTCCTCCCACCCTCAGGACAGCCCCGTATCATGACAACACTGCAGACATAAAGAGTACCGCATATAGTTGAGTATGAGCCGAGTTTTTTCGGCACAAAATTTGCGCCGAGTTCGGGTTTTTCGGCACAAATTTTGTGCCGGAAAAAACTCGGCTTATACTCGAGTATATACGGTAAATGTCTGGGCAGCAAAAAACTCAAAACTTTCAAGAGGACACCAGCCAGGTTCAAATCATTTTACTTTTTCTATAGGTATTCAGCAGTGGGAATTATTTTTCCTCTTCATAATTTATTTTGTCCAATAATAAATGTTTCCGTTCTACAATGTCAAGGTTATCTCATGGGTTAAATTATCCCCTAAAGGTGTTCCTCTTCTCCTTAGTGAGAATTTGTTCTCAGGTGTGAAATACTCTTCAAAACAAATCTGTCTAATTTTTAATCCCTCTTTTCTCATCTCTCATTTCAAAAATCTCTATCAACCAGGTGGTGCTAACATAAAATTACAGGTCAGTTACAGGGAGTGGTGGATGAAAGGGCATGGAAAATAGAAAATTCTAAAAAGAGCTTCCTCCAGGGTGTTCAGACTACTCCAATGTTGACATGAACACCATCTGACAATATTTGTAAGGCCTAAGAATATCTATGCAAATTTAAAAAACTACATACTTTATATGCAAATATATAAATGAGCCTTTAGCTTATTGGAATAACCTGGCAGAGATCAACAATTTTTCACTTACGCCTAATGATGACGCACGTCTAGAATCTGGTTACTGCTCTTACCTGAGATCAAAGGAAGTCTGAGGCTCTCTACCAGACTTGGGGTGGAGACAGAGGAGGGGGAGGCAGGAAGCAATTCTCAAAGATAAATTTGAGGCCAGGTGGGTGGCTCACTTCTGTAATCTGGTAACTGGGGAGGCTGAGGCAGGAGGATTGCTTGAGTCCAGGAATTTGAAGTTACAGGGAGCTATAAACACGCCACTGATTTCTGGCCTGAGCAACAGAGTAAGTCTCATAAATAAATAAAGGAGTAAGCGATGAATGAATGAATTCTAAATAAAAAACCAAAAAATTAACAATCTCTTCCCCTTTTCCTGAAGAGAGAAACTTTCCCCAAGGAACATATTTAATACATGGTTCAAAAGAAGCATCAAAAATTTTTTTTCTTTTCTTTCTGTCTCTTTTTGTTTCTCTTTTCTTCTTTTCTCTTTTCTCTTCTCTTCTTTTCTTTTCTTCTTCTTTTTTTTTTTTTTTTGCAGTTTTTGGCCAGAACTGAGTTTGAACCTGCCACCGGGTTTGAACCCACCACCTCTGGCATATGGGGCTAGCACCCTACTCTTCTGAGCCACAGGCGCTGCCCGAAGCATCATTTTTTTTTTTTTAATTAAATCATAGCTGTGTACATTAATGTGATCATGGGGCACCATACACTGGTTTTATAGACCGTGTGACACATTTTCATCACTCTGGTTAACACAGCCTTCCTGGCATTTTCTTAGTTATTGTGCTAAGACATTTACATTCCACATTGCCAACTCAGCAGCACAGACTTCCCAAAGTATCTACCTTACCCTTTCATGAGAGGCTATGAAAGGAACTAAACAAACAAAAGAACACCTGTATTATAAACTCCCAAGGAGCTGAGCATGGTACCCGCTACAATAGATGGTGAAAAGATAAAGACAGCAATGGAGCATCCAGCAGCGTCTTGCAGGTTAAAGGTGATCAGTGCAGACGCTGTTTGATTTATAATAAAAAAAGTGAGCTCAGGTTTAGACTCAAAGAAGTGTGCATTCAAAAGGGGAATTACCAGTTACAAATCATTAGAGCTTCCCTTTCCTTAAAGGTAAATGGAGATCTAATGTCACTTCACAAGTATTTGTCAGTGTAAAATGAGACAAACTAGTTAACCTGGGTCATTCCCCTCAAAAAAAAAAAAAAAAGAAAAAGTTAAGAGTATTCCAGAGTATCCTATCCTATTCATTACATAAGAAGATGGATTTGCTGAGTTTATTTATGCAGACTGTAACTTTTCACACATCTTACTTAACTCTAAAACCTGAATGAAAGTTATCAACCAATTTTAAAAAATGACAAATGATGCCAATTATAAAGGGAAAAAAAAAACCTGCCATGAGACTACATCTTTTCTGTTAATTCAAGAATCGCAATCCAAATAAACACTTTATAGTTCTATAAACACAAACTATTCCAAGGACAGCAACACTATTTTAATACTACCACATGACTTGTGATAGTCTTAACCCCTACAGGACAGTCTTCCTTGCTTCCTCCCCCAGCCCCCTGCTCTACCCTACAGACCAGTTTTAACAGAAAACTGCTCTCCATACACACAACCAACTCTTTTATATGAAGTGATCTGGACGATTCCTTTGCGTTTGTCTCACCGGCAACTCAGATTTCTTGAAATGTTCTTCCCCTTTGCTGTAGGCACTTACATACACAAATGTATGCACCTTAGGTTGCAGGCAGTGTCATTCATATTTTATCACATGAACACGTCCCCCCAATAAAGCATAACAAAGAGAAGAAATTAAATGAAACACCATCTTCAGGTATTCTCTTAAACATAAAAGGCACCGATCATTTTTACTTACAATCAGAGAAGTTATCATTTTTCTTGTGATAAAACTGAATTCATGAATATAACCAGTTGGTGATACTTCAATTTTTCTACTGGAAGATGTTAGACATTTATGTTTAATGGTAGATATTCATATCTTTATGAAGCTAAAGTCACTCAACTGTACATGTTCAAGTACAGTTTTAAATTACTTTATATAAACAAAACTTGACGTTCTAGCAGAGAGAAGAATGGTGGTGCTTTTACCTGCTTTACATTACACAGAATCCTAAATAAGACTAATGCTGAACTGCCACAAGAAATTCTATAAACATTTCCTGTTTATTTCTAAGTTTCCTTTCCCCTGAGCTAGGTTCACTTCGTACTTGGTAAGTAATTTTAAACCACTGTAAATACATTCTCAAAATAGCTTGGTGTTTTTCAGAAACTGTTTAGGAGGCTTCTTCATTTTAAATTTGATATCATAAAATAGTCCTAGTGGGTCATACACATTTCTTTCTCTCCCCTCCTGAGAAAGAATCCAGGACATATGATTATTACTAAATACCATCATGATAAAAATAAAAATACCATCATGATGTGGTTTTTACTTAGCAACAGCTTGGGGTCTGGGTATGGTGATTCACAGTAATGAACGTTTGCAGAGAAACACTCAAACTTTATCAAAAACCACAAGCAACACGGTTCTAAAGCTTATTCCTCAGTAACATAAAGAACATCATGGCGATGGAACTCTCACTCCATTTGGCTTTAAAATAATAATGCAATGCCACCCTCGCCCCCCAGTTCCCTCACCCTGAACCCCTGAAAAATAAGCCCTGTTTGCTGACAACAGTTGGTGAGCTTTTACATTTCTTTTTCCTAGAACACTACCATAATTGTTACTTTTAAGTTGTTTCATAAGAGATACAATAATGAGGACACTGCCACCCTGGTATGAAGATGATGTTAAGTTAAAGAATTTTGAGAGTCTACAGGTCCAGGAAGGTCCTTTTAGGAAGAAGCCTTCCTAGAGCTCTGCAAAGAGGATTAACTTCTGGGGCAGGAGACTGCCACAAATCCTACTATAAATTCACTCTCTGGAAAGTCTTATGGCCCTGAAGAGGACAGACCTGTCTTTCGTGTATACACAAACATTTTCATAAACTTTCTTATCTTCCTGTTTGATCTCCTAAAACCCCATGAGTCTTTCCCCTTTCCTGAGCTGGACACTAAAGAATCATGTTCTAACCATCTCCTGTGAGATGCTAATCCCGGAGCAGCCAAGTACGTGCACTGCACTTCTAAACAGACTTTTTCTCCTATTAATCTGTCTCTTGTCAGTTTGTTTGTTTATTTATTTATTTATTTATTTATTTTTGCAGTTTTTGGCTGGGGCTGAGTTTGAACCCGCCACCTCTGGCATATGGGGCTGCCCCGTCCCCAGTCCTTCGAGCCACAGGTGCCGCCCCCTCTTATCAGTTAAATTAACATCCTTCTGAGAGTAAACAAAGGGAAAGTAGAAAAAAAAATTTCCTCCCTGACAATTGGATTTTGTTACTTTTATAGTATTTTTCACCAGCTACAAAAAAATGCTACTATTTTTAATCTTTTCCAGAGTCGTGGCTCTAGCACTTAGTAGCTGGATGAACTAGTTCACCTCTAGAAGCCCTGCTTTTTATTTCTATAATGAGAATAAAAATACTTCCCTTGCCAAGGTTTTATAAGAATTAGATAAAAATACTAGAAGAGAGTGCAGGAAAAACCCTTGAAAAAATCAGTCAGGGTGAGTATTTTATGAGGAGGATCCCTGGGCAATTGAAGCAGCTTCAAAAATACACTACTGAAACCTGATCAAACTAATAAGCTTCTGCACAGCCAAGAACAGAGTAAATAAAGCAAGCAGACAGCCCTCAGAATGGGAGAAGGTATTTATTTTCAGGTTATGTCTTCTGACAAAGGTTTAATAACCAGAATCCACAGAGAACTCAAATGTATAAGCAAGAAAAGAACAAGTGATCCCATCGCAGGCTGGGCAAAGGAATTTAAGAGAAACTTCTCTGAAGAAGACAGGTACACAGCCTACAGACATATGAAAAATTGCTCATCATCTTTAATCATCAAAGAAATGCAAATCAAAACTACCTTGAGATATCAACATGTTTCCCCACTTAGTGCTATGTGAAATAAATTCTTTCTCTGTTGTAAAGCTTGCCATCTCTGGGGCTTCCTCTTGAACATTGAGAAGATGAACCTGGTTGGTTGGCAACAGATTGTAACAACTCTCAGCAAACTAGAAATAGAGGGGAATATCCTCAACTTAGTGACAACAATCTACAAAAGAACTATAACTTGGACCATATATGTATTTAATGGTGAAAAATTGAATGCATTTTACCCTTCAATTGAGAACAAGACAAAGGTCTCTATTCTCACACTATCATTCAACATAATCCTGGGAGTTCCAGTTAGCACAATAAGGCAGGAAAAGGAAATAAAAGCCCTGTAGGTGTTACCCAAAGTTTGGCACTTGTTCTCAAGGCCCCGTCAGAAAAACAAGAACAAGTGGTTTCTCAGAAGAAGGAAAGGGAAATTTATGACTTTGCTGGCAAAGGAGAAAAAAGTGGCAGACTACTCATCTCTCAAAATAACAATTTTTCTATGCATCAGCAAAAACACAGAGATTATAAAGTGAAGGCCCTCCATTCTAGGCTATTGTTACTTAATTACAGTTTATTATTCTTAAAGTCCCATCTCTACCAGAGATAAAACTGTGACCAACATCCACCTGGGACACCTCCACACCTTGCACCTCCTCCAACCAGCCAGGCCAGGCACTGGGCCCCACTCAAGCTTGCAGGGTTTGGATTGGAAGACTATAAGTTAGTGGAGTGTTGGAGAGATCAGCCAGTTGGAAAGTGAAGAATTCAGTTCTGTGTGTGGATAAATAGATTCCCATCAACACAGCATCACCAGAAACATAGACATGCTGGAGCCTCAGCAGACAGATGTGTGTGTTCTCTCCAGGAAGAGGGATGGGGAGTTCTAAAACATTTGAACAATGTGGAGAAATGCAGGCATGACAATGTGGTCCTCAGAAGGCTGGAATTGAGAGGGGATATCCAGAGAAAGTGAGGTCTAAGAGAACAGAGGTCTTCTGAAGGAGATCCCAAGGATACACCTGCGAGGTCCTCCCTGTGATGCCTCAGCCTTAGGAATTTGTAGAAACTTAACTTCTGGGATCTGAGAACTAATGCTTACTTTTGCTTCTGTAAAAGCTTTGGGTTCTGGAAAAGCCAGAGCCAGTTTCTCCAGCTTGATTGAAACTGACCAATGAGAAAATTATCCGTGGGCCAGAATTTTTTGACTAGGGATAAAAAAGAGAAGATTGAGTCAGGGAGTGTGGCCATTTTGAATTCTTCTGAGCCATTGCTCTGCCAGCTGAAATAAAGACACCCATACTTTTAAATATGGTGTTTGGATGTTCTTTCTCTCCACTGGGCCTCCTCCTCCTCCAACAGAAGCAAGTGTGCAATCTTTTTCTCCCTCCAGTGAGGCTGGCTAGGACCCACCTGCTCTTCACAAAGTAAAAGCTTTCAGTGGACACTCTCCAGCCCTGTGCTCCAACCAGTCTTATCCTTGCACCCCTCTAAAATACGAATTTCAGCATGACATTCAACAAAATCAGACATTTAAGGAAAAGCCACTGCTGGACCCCAAAGGCTAGAACTATGGCTATACACAGAAGATATTCAATGAATATTTTCTGAAAACAGCTAGCCAAGGGAAAAGTAAAAAAAAACTGACAGTAGAGGGAAAAAATAATTCATTAAGTAGAAAACATGTCTACATATGCAAAAAACTCTAGTATCTGTGCTAGTATCATCTACAAAAGCAAGCCACTTAAAGAACACAGACAGTGTGAGGGAAATAGGAAGGAAACTCTAAATAAAAATTTTTTAATGCAATGCACCTTTCCCCAAAAACTGGTTGAAAGATAAAATGAAGCAAAATGTTGAACAAAGGACAAGACAACAAAATACACAACAAAAGATCAGTTTTGAAGGAGCACCGTGGCACATGGTACATTTCCCTTTGTGGAGTTCAGGAGATACAAGGGAGTGTGCCCCCCAAACACAGCCCCATCCACATTCTGGAGAGACACAATGCAGCACATGCACCACACACACATGCATGTGTGCGTACATGTGTGCACACATTCCCACACGTGCACATGCTGACCTCTACATATGCATGCAACTGCTCTGGTAACATGTCCCACCTGGCTTCTTTCACCTGCACCTTCTGTTGAACACCACATTCCCAAACTTTGTGACCTCAGATCCAACGTGGCAAGGTCTCCTGGTAACCTGGAGGGGCGGATGGGGCCGGGTGGATGTGCTGCCACAGCTGTCCTCCCTGATTGTGGATGTGGAGGTATCACGTGTGGGGCACAGCAAGGACATGGAGATGTCCCCAACACATGACTACTTGTGCTTCATGTGGTTCCTAATGTGACAGAAATGCTCTGTCACTGATTTCAGAAGGAGTTTGATTTCTGCAGCCACCATTTGGTTAAATTTTAGTGGATTTTCTTCTTCAACCCCAAAAAACCTCATGCACTTTCATCCTTCTTCAAAGCTTCTTTACACTTAGTCCAAGCCGAGGATCACCCAAGCTAGTCAAGGGGCAGCTGCCTATATTTCTGGAGATCCGTGTGAAAAAACATGTACTTTGACCCTTTGACCACTCATAGAAATTAATTTGAAATAGGTCATAAAGCTACATGTAAGAATTAAAAGGATTAAGTTCTGGAGGAAAAGGTAACAAAATGTCTCCATGGTGTTAGGGTAGGAGATTTTTTTTTAGAAGTGATGCAAAAAGTGCTAACCAAAAAATAGAAGTGAATAAAATTGACTTCACCAAAATTTAAGAATGTGCTTCTCAAATATACCATTAAAGAAGTAAAAAGGCAAGTACAGATGGAAAGAAAATATTTGTAATAAATACAACTAATAAAACTTTCTAATAGAACTAATGAAACAAACATATAAAAATTATGTAAATCAATGAAAACATAAAACTGAGCTTAAAAATTATTAGCAAAGGATTTGAACAGACACTTCACAGAAGAAAATATCTACATGGCAATAAATATATGATTAGGTGATCACATTGATTAGTTGTCATGGAAATGCAAATAAACAAAATGAAAAATATGGACTATCCAAATGTTATCAAGTATGCAGCAAATGGGCTCAGTGCCCATAGCACAGTGGTTACAACACCAGCCACATACACTGAAGTTGGTGGGTTCGAACCCAGCCTGGGCCAGCTAAAAACAACGACAACTGCAACAAAAAATAGCCAGGAAGATGTCTGACTGAAGCCAGCTTTCAGCAGAGGCTCCTATCCAGAGGAGGAAGTAATGGACAGAACCAACCCAATAAAGAGGAAGATTGGGAGCTGAGCTGAGAGAGGATCTATAAGTTCACATCACCCCTGATGAGGCAAGCTGGGACTCCAAGGAAACAAATTTCAGGTACAAAACCCATTCCAAAGAGTATGGAAATCCTTCCCCTCTACCCCCTACCCCTCATGAGAGCAGCTTGAGGCAAGTAGTGAACAGAGGACCTTTTGTTTCACCAAAGGAGAGAGAAAGACTGAGGGCTGGGGTTCCCTCAACAGAGAGATACCGCTGCAAGCCCAGGCAGTGGTATCTTCCACTCTTGCCTGGGCCAAAAGTTGAACTAATATTCTCCCTACCTTCCTGAATTCCCAGTCCACCCCTTCCACCTCTCCTAACGGTCTGGAAAACTACCCCCTACAGAATCCAGAGTGTCTGGAGGATTTTTGCTAGCACAGGGCATCTTATAGGTTGTAGGGCAATTGCACTAAACTATAACTTTAATAGAGGTAGGGAGTCATAAAGGGAGAGAGACTCACCCCGTGTTGGAAAGAGTATAGTGTTGGACTCACACCACTGACTACTGGGTTCTGGGGTGACACCTAGCACCTGACACCCTGCCTGCTTCTGCTACCCATAGGGCACTGCCCACCAACTCCCTGGCTCCCTGCCCGGGTCCTGCGGCCCTTGGGGCCAGGAGCTCCACCCTCTGGCTCCTTGCCCAGCTCCTGTGAACCGCACCCAAGGCCAGCAGTTGGCAGCTCTGCCCTCTGGCTCCCCACCAAACTACTGCACACAGCAGTACCCCAGACCAGAGGCACCACCCCCGATGGTGGCAGCGCCACCCCTGACAGTGGTGGTGGCTTTATGGTCCCTCCCACTGGGGCCAAATTTAGGGGAGACACCTCAATTCTATGGAACACAGAGGAAACCTAACCTGACCTGCAGGGGTTCCAGAGGTGGAGTGTGGCCAAGACAGAGATGTGGTCTCTGAGAGAGAGAACCACACTCCACCATGGTAATCCCTGGCTGAGCACAGATGCAGGTGGAACACTCCTCAGTTTCTAATGATCACTGGAGGGAATCAGGCCTGAATTCCTCCTGCCTGCAGGTCACTCAGTAAGACAGCCTTGTCAGGGAGGCATTGTTTCCTCTTTGACTTAGGTGTAAATACCTGGTTCACTTGAGTATTAGAGAGAGCTGAGCTGCAGCCCTGCAGGGTAACTAGTGACTGGGGGTGATGGTGATGCAAAGTGTGAAAAGAGGCACCAGCCCACTGGAATAATTCTTTTGCTGAGCGAGCCTTTCTGACTCCACGGATTACGGGAGCAAGTCACACTTGAGCTGCAAGTGGAACCCTGCTGTCCAGTTGCTGGAGACCTTTTAAAATCTCCCACCTGATCTGTTTGTGCTCACCAGGACAATTGGTTTGGAACTCTTGATCTGGGCCAATCACCTAGGGACTCTCAAAGGTTATACCCTGGTTGTGTTGTAGAGGGAGGGTCTGATTCTCCTTTCCCAGTTATTGTCAGGGTGTCTTAATAACTTGAATTTCTCCACAGCTGAGATTTCAACCCAAAGTCATTAATCCACTAGTATTGGTCAGACTCTAGCTAAATACAATACAGACTCACCTAACCCTATCATACCTTATAAGAGGGTCCCTAAAGTTTCAGGCTATAGTACTAAACGGGACCTTGGTAAAGCTGTAGGGGAAAAGCCACAGTCACTAGTTCCAGCACTCTGGTAAAGGGCTGATTAATTATATCTTCAGGAGCCCTCAATTTAACTCCACCTTACCAGCCTCTGTAAACAAATGGTAAAAAATAATTATGGGGCAGAATCAGCAGCAAAACTCAGGAACATGAATAACCAGAGTAGATCAACTTCCCCAAGGTATGACAAAGGAGACTGACTCAACAGGAGGTCCTATACATAAACAAATGGCTGAGATGTCAGAAATTGAGTCCAGAATTTGGATAGCAAATAAGATTAACAGAATTGAAGTAAAATTAGAATTAGAAGTTTAAGGAGCAATTCAAAAATTGTCTCAAGAATTCAATGAATTCAAAGATAAAGTCACCAAAGATTTTGAGAAACTGAGGCAAGAAGTTACATTCCTCAAAGACCTGAGAAATACAGTAGAATCCCTCAGTAATAGGATGGAGTAGACAGAAGAAAGTATCTTGGACATTGAAGACAAAGCTTTTGAATGCTCCCAAATGCTCAAAGATGAAGAGAAATGGAGAGCAAAGACAGATCATTCCCTGAGAGAGTTGTGGAACCACTCCAAAAAAGCAAACATTCGCCTTATTGGAATTTCTGAAGGTGATGAGAATGATCTGAAAGGCACAGATGCTATAATCCAAGAGATTTTAGAGGAAAACTTTCCAAACATAGCAAGAGATACTGAAATTTAGATAACAGACAGTTTCAGAACCCCAGCATGACTCAAACCAAATAAAGCATCCCCTAAACACATTGTAATTAACTTCACCAAAGTTAACATGAAAGAGAAAATCCTGCAAGCCCACCAGAAGTAAGAAAAGCATAACCTACAAGGGGAGGAATATTAGAATGACTGCATATCTTTCTGCTGAAACTTTTAAAGCCAGCAGAGGATGGTAATCAACCTTCAATCTCCTAAAACAAAACAACTTTTAGCCCAGGATTCTGTATCCAGCTGAACTGAGTTTCATTTATGATGAAGAAGTCAAATACTTTACTGAGATTCACTTGTTGAAGAAATTTGCCATAACTAAACCAGCTCTTCAAGATATTCTCAGACCCATTCCTCATAATGACCACCACAATGCTTTACCACCAAAGTAAACTCACTCAGAAATTATTGATCAAAATCTGACTTCCACAATGATGAAAGGTTTAAAAAATGTCAGCTGGGGGGGTGCCTGTGGCTCAAAGGGGTAGGGCACTGGCCCCATATGCTGGAGGTGGCGGGTTCAAACCCAGCCCTGGCCAGAAACTGCAAGAAAAAAGAAAGAAAAAAAGAAAAACAAAAAAGTCCACTGGTCTTTCAAAAAACTTGACACAAAAAATACCACCAGGTTTATCAATACTCTCAATTAACATGAATAGCTTAAATTGCCCAATGAAGAGGCACAGGTTTGGCTGACTGTATACAAAAACTCAGGCCAGGCATCTATTGCATACAAGAATCTCTTCTAATCTTAAAGGATAAATATAGACTTGGGGTGAAGGCATGGACATTTATAATCCAGGCAAATGGAAATCAGAAAAAAGCAGGGGTTTCAATTTTATTTGCAGATACATTAGGCTTTAAACCAACAAAAGTAAGGAAAGACAAGGATGGTCACTTCATATTTCTTAAGGTAAGCACTCAGCATGATGAAATGTAAATTATTAACATTTTTGTGCCCAACTGAAATGTTCCTCAATTTATAGAGAGACGCTAACAGATATAAGCAACTTGATATCCTCCAATACCATAATAGTTGGAGATTTTAACTACCCTTTGGCCATGCTGGATAGATCCTCCAATAAGAAACTAAGCAAAGAAGTTTTAGAGTTAAACTCAAACATACAACAATTGGATTTAATAGACATCTACAGAACATTTTATCCTAACAAAACAGAATACACATTCCTCTCATCAGCCAATGGAACATCCTCCAAAATTGATCACATCTTAGGTCACAAGGTTAACCTCAGAAAATTTAATAGAATAGAAATTATTCCTTGTATTTTCTCAGATCATCATGGAATAAAAGTTGAACTCACCAATAACAGGAATCTGCATGCAAATAGAAAGACATGCAAACTAAATAACCTTATGCTGAAACATAGCTGGGTCAAAGATGAGATTAAGAAGAAAATTACCAAGTTTTTGGAACAGAATGATAATGAAAACATAAATTATCAGAATCTCTGGGATAGTGCAAAGACAGTCATACAAGGGAAATTTATATTGCTTCGAGCCTTCCTTAAGAGAATGGAAAAAGAGGAAATCAACAACTTCAAGGAACATCTCAAGCAACTGGAAAAGGAAGAACACTCCAAACCCAGCAGAAGAAAAGAAATACCCAAATTAGACCCGAATCAAACAAAATCGAAAACAAAGAATTATTCAAAAGATCAATGAATTAGAAAGTTGGTTTTTTGAAAACTTTAACAAAACTGAAATAGCCTAACCAGAAATAGAAAATGAAATTCTCTAATTTTGTCAATCAGAAATGACAAAGGCAAAATAACAAAAGACACCTCAGAAATTAGAAAAAAATCTTAATAAATACTACAAATAACTACTCTCAGAAATATGAAAATCTGAGTATTGACCAATACTTGGAATCACACCACCTTTCTAGACTTACCCAGAAAGAATTAGAAATGTTGAACAGACCTATATCAAGTACTGAAATAGCATCAACTATAAGAAATCTTCCCAAACAGAAGAGTCCAGGACCAGATGGCTTTACATTGGAATTCTAACAAACCTTTAAAGAGGAACTAGTACCTATATTACATAATCTTTTCCAAGGAATAGAAAAAAAATGAATACTTCCCAACACATTCTATGAAACAAACATCACCCTAATCGCCAAACCAGGAAAAGACTCAACAAGGAAAGAAAATTATAGACCAAAACCTTTAATGAACATAGATGCAAAAATATTCAATAAGATCCTAGCAAACAGAATCAGCATCAAATCAAACAAATTATACACCATGACCAAGTTGATTTTATCCCAGAATCTCAAGAGTGGTTCAATATGCATAAATCTATAAATATAATAAATCACATAAACAAAATAATAATAAAAGACCATATGATTCTCTCAATCAATGTAGAAAAAGTTTTTGATAATATCCAGCATCCTTTTATGATAAGAACACGTAAAAAACATGTATACAAGGGACATTTCTTAAACTAATAGAAGTCATCTACAGCAAACCCACAGCTGATATCATATTGAATGGAGTTAAATTGAAATCATTTCCACTCATATCAGGAACCAGGCAAGATTGCCAATTGTCTCCAATTGTAAGTCTTAGCCATGTAATCAGGCAAGAAAAGGCAATCAAGTGTATCCAAATATGAACAGAGGAGATAAAACTTCCACTTTGCACAGATGGTATGATTGTATTATCTGGAAAATCCCAAGGATTCAACTACAAAACTCTTAGAAGTGATTAAGAAATACAGAAGCATCTCAGGTTATAAAATCAACATTCATAAATTGTAGCATTTAAATATACCAACAATAGTCAAGTTGAAAAAACAGTTAGGACTCTATTCCATTCACAGTAGAGCCAAAGAAGATGAAATATTTGGGAATTTACCTAACAAAAGATGTGAAAGATCTCTATAAAGAGAACCATGAAACTGAGAAAAGAAATAGCTGAAGATGATAACAAATGGAAAAATATACCATGCTTATGGCTGGGAAGAATCAACATTGTTAAAATGTTCATAACCCAAAGCAATATGCAATTTTAATACGATCCCTATTAAACCACCACTGTCATACTTCAAATGAAAAAATAAAATACTTGAAAAAATAATACTTCATTTTATATGAAATTAGAAAAAAAACTTGATAAGCCAATACATTACTCAGAAATAAAAACAAAGCAGGAGGAATCACACTACCAGACCTCAGGCTATGCTATAAATCTATACTGATCAAAACAGCATGGTACTGGCACAAAAACAGAGAGGTGGTTATATAGAACAGAATAGAGAACCAAGTGATAAACCCAGCTACTTACCATTATTTGATCTTTGACAAGCCAACCAAAAACATTCAGTGGGGAAAAGACTTCCTATTTAACAAATGATGCTGGGTGAACTGGCTGGTGGCCTGTAAAAGACTGAAACTGGACCCACACCTTTCACCATTAACGAAGATAGACTCTCACTGGATGAAAGATTTAAACTTAAGATATTAAATTATAAAAACACTAGAAGAAAGTGCAGGGAAAACACTTGAAGAAATTGGCCTGGGAGAACACTTTATGAGGAGGACCTCCCAGGCAATTGAAGCAACACCAAATATACATTACTGGGATCTGATCAAACTAAAAAGCTTTTGCACAGCCAAGAACATAGTATGTAAAGCAAGAAGACAACCTTCAGAATTGGAGAAGATATTTTCAGGTTATGTCTTTGACAAAGGTTTAATAGCCAGAATCCACAGAGAATTGAAATGTATTAGCAAGAAAAAAACAAATGATCCCATCTCAGGATAGGCAAGGGACTTGAAGAGAAACTTCTCTTCAGAAGACAGAAGCATGGCTTACAGACACATGAAAAAAAAAAAAAAAATCATCATCCTTAATCATCAGAGAAATGCAAATCAAAACCACTTTGTGATATAATCTAACTCCAGTAAGATTAGCCCACATCACAAAATCCTAAAACCAGAAATGTTGGTGTGCATGTGGAGAAAAGAGAACACTTCTACACTGCTGATGGGAATGCAAACTAATATGTTCCTTTTGGAAAGATGTTTGGAATACACTTAGGAATCTAAAACTAGATCTGCCATTCGATTCTACAATTCCTCTACTAGGTATCTATCCAGAAGACCAAAAATCACATTATAACAAACATATTTGTACCAGAATGTTTATTGCAGCCCCATTCATAATTGCTAAGTCATGGAAGAAGCCCAAGTGCCCATAGATCCATGAATGGATTAATAAATTGTGGTATATATACACCATGGAATATTATGCAGCCTTAAAGAAAGATGGAGACTTTACCTCTTTCATGCTTACATGGATGGAGCTGGAACATATTCTTCTTAGCAAAGTATCTCAAGAATGGAAGAAAAAATATCCAATGTACTCAACCCTACTATGAAACCAATTTATAAGCACCCACACTTCCATATGAAAACTAAAACCCAAATACAGACCAAAATAAAGGGGAAAGACGAGGGGAAGGGGAGGGGAGAAGGGAGGATGGGTGGAGGGAGCGTAATTGGTGGGACCACACCTATGGTGCATTTTACAAGGGTACATGTTAAATCTACTAAGTGTAGGATATAAATGTCTTAACATAATAAGAAAAAGTAATGAAGGCTATGTTAACCAGTTTGATGTTTGATAAAAGTATCTCAAATTGTATATAAAACCACCACATTGTACCCCATATTGTATTAATGCACAAAGCTATGATTTAATGAAAAAAAATTTTTTTTTAATAGCTAGACGTTGTGGCTGGCATCTGTAGTCCAAGCTACTCGGGAGACTGAGGCAAGAGAATCTATTGATTCAAATGTTAATCTCTTCTAGAAACACTCTTGAAAACATACTCAGAAATAATGAAATTAACCGTCACAAGGAGCAAATACAGGAGAGGGAGAAAACATAAAGATGGAGGGGGAAAGGGAGGGGAGAGAGAAGGGAGTGAGGGAGAAAGAGAGAGTAAGAAAATGAAAGAGAAAGATATAAAGATAATTAGTTTTTTCCTGCACACACTAATAGACATGTTGATGCACAGGAGATGATTCAATGCCTGCAGCAAGAGGCAAGTCAGCTGACAACCTGGTGACATCTGTCAATTTTTCAGGAAAACAAGTTTCAGGGCTTTGGCCTGAGTCAAGACCATCTGCAGTATTTACAGAAGAGTGAAGTAATTGACCTTAATATTGATAATGCTTGAATTCTTTGACCTAGATTCATTTGTCTTCTATGTTTCATGCTTGAGAAAACAGGAGTATGACTAACCATTTGTTTTAAAGAAGACTCCAATAGCATGTGTAGAGGAGGCATTTTTCATAAGGGATTAATAAAAATAATAGCACATACCTGGAAAATCTGATTGCTTGAGATGTGCACATGCTTGTCTGCCTGCATAATGCACAATTGCACTGTGCTGTGTGGGTTATGGGGGTCCCTTAGATAAGCCAGTCAGCAGCATGTGAAACCCCTAAACCCTTATTCTCTCAGAGACAAGGGGTCTCACCTCTGATGGGGAAGAAACTTCTTTCTGCACTCAACTGCATTGAGGGGTACTGTACAGCCCAGGTGGCTCTGGCTGAGGAGCAGCCTATGACCTTAGTAGTTGTGATGCTGGGGAACTTCCATGTTCCTCAGAGCTTTAGGCACCTACCAGTACACCCTAGTTAAGACACCTGGGTGCAGGCATCTTAGCAGCTTCTTTCTTGTGACTGTGCTGGCTCTGATCCTTGACGCTCCTCTCCTCAGATGCATCCCCACTCTTCTGTGTCTGCTCTGCATCTCCAGAGGCCAGCCCACAAAGACTGTGTCACCGAGGGTTCATGCTAGCTAGATCCAGTCAGATTTAGACACAGAGAGAACCAGAGGGCGAGCAAAGGGCCCAGAAAGGAGAGAGAGCTCCACATGCCGTCCCTGCTCCCTCCCTTGCCATGCTTATGGCTGTGTAAATATGTCCTGACTGCTGTTCCAGGAGCCTGTCCATGTGCTCAGCCCTCCCCAGTCATAAAGCACCCTTTCTTCTCCCTTCTGCACAAGGGTGAGTGCATGGTTTTGTGAAATCAGCATCCCATATTTATTTCTTCAAACCTGCCCACACTTCTGTAAATGGTCCCTTTATTAAATCCTTGTTTTTTGGACCATTTAGGTTGAATTGTGTTTCCTGTAGATCTGGTGGATACTCTGTACTGATACAATACTAACTCTTCCATACAGCTGCCATGTGCGACCTCAGTACCCACTCTGGGATAGTGTTTGTGTGAACGTACTTTGGACAGCTGTGACAGTCTCACAGTGACCCTGTCCTTTGGAGGGTCTGATAATCACTAGGAGTCCTAGGCAGCCTTGGGCCCATAACAGTCTATTAAGCCACACTCCCATGCCTCCATGAAACCATGCTGATGGCAACCCAATTCTCTCACTTCTCCAGATACCTGGTGTGTTGCTTCTTGGTGGTATTTTTCCTCATCCAGCTTGGGATGTCAGTCATCTATAGCTAAAACCAGAAATATGAATTGAATTGTTCAGATTTCACTTTTTCTTCAACTAATATCTGTCCTCAGGGGGGGAAAAAAATTTCCTGAAATTTTAAATCATTCACTATTTTCTCTCAGTCAAAGGTAGACTCCACCCTTAAATGAAATATGTTTACTTCATTCCCTGCTGTATCTCCAGGGCCTAGAACAATGCATACTACGTAATAAACACTCAATAAATATATGTTGAATAAATAGATAAGTGAATAAATAAATAAGAGTATAAATAAATAAAAGATCAAAAAAATTTAGGTCAGTTTTACTAGTGACATAGAAAATAAATCTACTTTCTTATGCTCAAATTACATGAAAAGCTAAGTAAAACAAGGCAGAAATAATAAACGTAGAAGCAATGGGGGGAGTAGAAAATCTCCATTAGAACAGTGCAGTAATAATTGCTCCAGGCACTTGATCCATGCTAAAATTAGTGGGTGGAACTTATAAGGAGAAACAGAAATTTGCATAGCCTTGCAGTATTTTCTGCAAAATATTTAATTACTGTGCTGGCTTTAACATATGTTCAGAAACCCTTAGATACTACTCTGTCTAGAAGATGAAGCTTAAATCACCTCCCATTGAGTGTGGGCTAAATGTAGCAAATTCCTACTAACAAACAGCATAGGGGTTTTTTTTGGGGGGGGGCCTCAGCACCATTCTTTGTTGCAGGGTTGTCCTGAGCAGTGAAATATGTTAGCAGCATTTCCAGACACTTCCTGCTAGATACCAAGAGCACACCCACGTGGATCTGTGATGATCAGGCATGTCTCCACTGAATATTCTCCAGGAAACAAAATTACCCCTGGTTGACAGCTACTGAAATTGAGGTTGGAGAGGGAAACAGAATAACTATAAGGATGGTTAGTTTTTATAGTGAAATCATAGAAAAATTATTAACTCATATTTTCAGTAAGGACTAAAATCAATTTCTCTGCCCCCACTGCTTTCTTTCTCTTTCTTTTGCTAGCAGCCCCTCCCCACCTTCTGTGGATTTCTATTTCTATTCTGTTTTCACAAACCATTGATGGCAGACAAAAAGGAAATGTAAATTCTTCTCTTTACATTCATCTGCTCCTTTGTCTTTTAGAATTTGTTTCTTTAAGCCTTAAATAGTTTCTGAGTGTCAAGATGAATGAAGGGAAATATATGTCTTCTAACTTGCCAGAAGAAAAGCAGATGGACCAGTTTTCACAATACCTTATGAATTCTACTACAATTGCTTGTTTGTGGCCCTAAAATTCAGCTATTCACTAGACTTTAGTGGGGGCATTCTTCCTTTCTTTCTTTGGGGTGATATGCTGTTTCTCTCCTCTGCCTCCTTTCTCTCCTGCTAAAATATAAAGTGGACTTATAATTTTATACCCTAATCTTGGCCTAGAGAAATTATTTTCTCATCCTGTGTGCAGCTCCTACTGAAATTTCCACCCTAACAATAACTTTACTACAGAAAATCCTGGCAGAAACCACCTTAACCACGTCCTTAGCATTCACATTGCAGTGGGAATCATGCTGACATCGTGCCCACCCCCCATGTGACGAGATGAGAAAGATACACAGACCAAACCCATATCTAGGCACATTCCACAGACATGTCTGACTGTCACCCCTCAAACCTGCAAAGGTCATGAAAAACAAGAACAAACATGGAAAACTGGGGCTGCACAAGGAATAAATGCAACATGGTGTCCAGAATTGGATCATGTCCCAGCATGGAAAAAATGAGCATTGGTGCAAAAAACTGAATGGCATCTTCAGTTCATCTCATGGCATTATTCCAATGTCAGTTTATTAGCTTTGATAAATGTGTCATGGTTATATAAGATGCCAGTGGAAGGGAAAGGGACTGAAGGAAGGCAGGAACTCTATTATCTCCATGGCTCTTCTGTAAATCTAAAATCCCTTCAAAATAAGACTAAACAATGATCAGAAGCAATGCAGCAATTGCTAAACATAAATGTGTAGTGGAGAGAGCAACCTTCAATCTTTCGCTCTACAAATAGACTCCTTGCCTCATTTGCTCCACCAACTCTGCTCTTTGTCATTCCAGATTCATAATTCAGCTAATATTTTGAGTGACTTCTGGTTATGTATTTTACTCCAGTTCTACAACAGCCTCATTCACTAGATAAACAAGATGATAAAATTTCCAAGCCTCGGGCTAAAGAAATCGCTTGGGCAAAGTTTCCTCTAACCCAACCACAATTGATGGAAATCTCTTGGAAGTAAATTACTTCCATTTATCCCAAATCTCATTGTCTTTCTGCACGTCTCGCTGATGCTTCCGGCCCTCTGAGAATAGAACCTCATTTGGAGGAATGAGTACTATATCGCTTTGAATTTTTTCTTTGGTGATTCATTCATGGACAGGCTGCACAATGGGGTCACCTAAATTACAACAGACACTGAGCTCTTCTAACTGGCAGGCCATCTGAGCCGTAATTGGAAATGCAGAAAAAAATCTCACAAAGGCCAAGTGAGGGTGGAGAAGTGCACTACAGCTTCAGCGAGAGCAAGGGGCTGTGCATGATAAAATTGTGTTAGTTTTGATAAGAAATATTGCCCATGATTCCAAAGTCTCTACTTGATTCCCAGAGAACTGAGCCCCCAGGGGCACCTTATTAATCTGCTCCTCCAATGCTCTGCACTGTGGAACCTATACCCAACTACCTATTCATAGGTCTAGTTGAGGGAGGTTTGAGGTGTGCTTGTAAACTCCCTGCATGGTAACTCCTGACAGAGCATGAAAAGAAGTGATCGGTTTCTACCCCAGGGGAGTGAGCTCCTGAACTCTTCTCTGCCAAAAATACAAAATCCAAAAGCTCTAGGAGAACACATTCTATGTTATAACACTGTGATGATGACATCAATCTCTCTGTCTGGAAATATTCAACAAAAAAGTTTATTAAGGGCTGTGATGGATTTGTGAACCAGTACAACCAGTGAATGGCTGGCCCCACAACTCTGCCTAAAACAGGGCAAGCCTCATGCTGAGATTTTCGTCCATCTAATCTGGGTATGCAAATGCTTAGAATATGCACTTTCCCAATAAAATACTAATACTGCTTTTATAAAATGAAAAGATATATTTGAAATAAAATGAAAATTAACCACAATCTCAAAACTCTAACCATGGAACAAATCACAGACAGAAGCCATTAAGAAAAAAAGCTGCAAGATTTGGCTGGACAAATATTATAACATTCATTACTATAAAAGACATCACATAAATAGTTTAGTGACAATCTGCAAGATAATATTGGCAATACATGTAATGTACAAATAATTAAACTTTATGGTACATAGGAACTGACTATATATCAATGAAGGAAAACCCAGCGTAAGTATTGGTATTACCTATGAACAATTTACATATATAAAATACACAAACGGCCAATAAACATTTGAAAAGATAACTCGATTTTATCAATAATTAGAAAAATTTGAAAGAGTAATAAATCATTTTTCCTGACTATATAGACAAAAACTAAAAGGAACACTGATATCAATTTAGTATTGGCCAGAAAATTGGAGCTATCACCTGTTACTGGCAGAAGTGTAAATTTGGATAAATTAAGTGACATACTTTGTACAAAAGTAAATTTATATAAATATCTTGAAGATAATTTTCCAAATTTATCAAAACTTTAAATGTGCCTGGCATTTACATTCAGAAGTTCCACCTACATGGCAAGAATCCTTACAGATCTGTTTACATAAACATGCACAAATTGTTTTTAATACCAATATTCCCCCCAAAACTGTGAGACTTACACCCAGTGGAAGCATCATCAGTAACTTGGGGTTATGGAACCACAGCTGAGGAACAAGGCAGACAGAGGTATGTCTGGAGGCAGGACCAGCTACATGCTTTGTGGGGTCTAGCAGAAAATGCAAATGCAAGTCATCTTCTTTAAAAATTATACAGAATTTCAAGACTAGCAGCAGTAGAGCATTAAACCAGATTGGGCGCTTCTAAGCATGTGGTACTCTGTGATCTACCCCACAGGCCAAATGCCTATGAGTGTGATCCTGTCTGGGGACCACAGTTAACTAAGGCATGACCCAGCATGGCACTGCATACCCAGTCGGGCTGGTAACCACAGGTGATGTGTCGACATGTCCTCAAAGACAGAGTGTTGTTCCTTTTTTACGGAGAGAGACCACAGCTTCAGTCTTGAGTTGAGGAATGTTCTAGCTCCAGGGAGCCTGTTTATCAGACACTCCATTCTGGCTCTGTTCTCCCATTGCCAATTTAGTATAAGCTTAAGTTAACAATAAGGCCAAGAGCCAAGAGAAGAAAAGCAGACAGTGAGGAGAGAAAAGTTCATCAACAAAAGCCAAGAAACCTCTCAAGATGATAAAAGGAGATGTCTCCTCTTCCTTTCACACATATTTTAGCTTGTCCAATTTTCCCTTGGTTTTGAGTAACAGCCTATTCCTAAGTTAAAAAACTACAGACTGCAAAAGTTTTTCTTCAGGTACCCCAGTGAATATTGGATCAATGCTATGCTTGCTCTTTTGTTAACCGGCCATGACTCTGGAAAGCAAAGCAACCAAATCCTAATAAAAGAATAAGAAATTCAAAATGAAAGCAAAAAAAAAAAAAAAAAAAAAAAAAAAAACTGTGAGACTTAAACAAATAATCCAATTTATTCCTTAAGATAGGACATAAAAGTAGCTAACAAATCTATGAAAAATGCTGAACACCACTGATTATGGGGGAAATGCAAAACTAAACTAAAATGAGAGATCACCTCACACCTGTTGCTATGTCTATATCAAAAAAACAAAAATTAACGAGCATTTGTGAAGATATGGGGAAAAGAGAACACTATTGGAAGGGATGTAAATTAATATATTTATTATGGAAAACAATTCATCAGCTCCTCAAAAAAATTAAAAATAGAACTACCAAATGATCCAACAATTCTACTTCAGTGTATATATCCACAGAAAATGAAATTTGGATCTCAAGAGACATGTGCACTCCCACGTTCAATGCAGCATCATTCACAATAACCAAGATATAGAATCCATCTATGTCCATCAGCAGATGAATAAAGAAAAGGTAGTGTACAAGCACAATGGAATAACATTAAGCCTTCAAACAGAAAATCCTGTCCTTTGCAAAAACACGATGAACCTAGAAGACATTATGCTGAGGGCACTAAGCCAGGCACCACCTGGTCTCTCTTAGATGTGGACTCTAAAAACAGCACAGTCAGAGAAAAAGGCCTGAGTATAGGAGTGAGGGAAAGCACAGGCCCATGTCTACCACGCATATGCACATTACAGCTGACCCAGGTGCTTTCAGACCTTGCCTTCAAAAACATTATCATTCATTTTATATAAGTAATATGTATCTTAATCAAAATTATATATGAGATCAGAAAATAACTTAAAAACCATACAATGTTCCTCCAGAGATAATAAGAGTTTGGTCCATTTTTTGAAAAGTATCTTTAATGGTTCTAATTTCCTGAAACAGACAATGCATTCTCACACTAGCAAATATGTTCTTAAAAAGATTTTAATTGTTTTATAATACATAGTTTCACGGGGAATAAGGAATTATATAACGGTTTTCTTACTATGGACACATTTTTTGCCTCTTCTTGTTTTCCTGTTATGAATCACATTGCATTAAAAATCCTTGTACCTTTACCGTTATTCAACACTGTGATTATTTCCTTAGTATAAATGCCTAAAAATTGTAAATATTGTACCATAAAGTATAAACAATGTTAACATTCTTCCATTTTTAGCCAAGCTGATTTCCAGGAATGTCATGGCAACCGCAAATAAGAAAACTCATCTCACTGCACCTACTCGGGATTAAGTCATTTGATTTAAAGATCCAATTTGGTTGGGAAAAGATGTGTTTGGTTGCTGTTTAAAGTTGCATTCCGTGATACTAGTGTGATTGAACATTTTCCTCAACAACATTCCTGGGCAAGTTTTTTGTCTGATTTATTTGTGACCATTCTACCTGTTTTAAGGCTGTTTTCATTTAAATTATTTTTCCATGTTACTGATACCTCTTTGTAAACATATGTCTGATTTGCTGCACAAAACAGCATTAAATGGATATTCTGTATTGACTTAATTCCCAATCACTGTGCATTTAGGTCTGGTTTTCCACCACTTTAACTTTACTGCTATTTCTATGTGAATTGTCTCACCTACCAACAACAAAGCACCCCACATGCTGGGGACCCGTAAGTAACAAATATTTGCTGTCTCACCATCCTGGAGGCCAGAAGTCCAAAGCCAAGGTAGCATCAGGTTGGCTCCTTCTGAGGGCTGTGAGGGGAAGAATCTGTCCTGGGCCTTTTCCCTGGTCTTACAAATGGACGTCTTCTTTCTGCACTTCTTAGCTTCACCTTCTCTCTCGGTGTGTCTCTGTGCCCAAATTCCCCATTTTTATAAGTAAACTGGTAATGTGGGATTAGAGCCTGACCTAATGACCTCATTTTAACTTGATTATGTCTGTGAGGATCCTATCTCCCAAACGTGATTTTCTTTCTTTTTTTTTTTATTAAATCATAGCTGTGTACATTAATGCGATCATGGGGCACCATACACTGGTTTTATAGACCATTGGACATATTTCCATCACACTGGTTAACATAGCCTTCCTGGCATTTTCTTAGTTATTGTGTTAAGACATTTATATTCTACATTTACTAAGTTTTACATGTACCCTTGTAAGATGCACCGTAGGTGTAATTCCACCAATCACCCTCCCTCTGCCCATCCTACCTCCTTCCTCCTCTCCCTCTCCCCCTTCCCCATATTCTTAATTATAACTGGGTTATAGTTTTCATATGAAAGCCATAAATCAGTTTCATAGTAGGGCTGAGTACATTGGATACTTTACTAAGAAGAATATGTTCCAGCTCCATCCATGTAAACATGAAAGAGGTAAAGTCTCCATCTATCTTTAAGGTGGCATAATATTCCATGGTGTACATATACCACAATTTATTAATCCATTCATGGATCGATGGGCACTTGGGCTTTTTCCATGACTTAGCAATTATGAACAGACATATGAAAAATGCTCATCATCCTTAATCATCAGAAAAATGCAAATTAAAACTACTTTGAGATTTCATCTAACTCCAGTAAAATTAGCCCATATCACAAAATTCCAAGATAGAGATGTTGGCGTGGATGTGGAGAAAAGGGAACACTTCTACACTGCTGGTGGGAATGCAAATTAATACATTCCTTTTGGAAAGATGTTTGTAGAACACTTAGAGATCTAAAAATAGATTTGCCATTTAATCCTATAATTCCTCTACTAGGTATATATACCCAGAAGACCAAAAATCACATTATAACAAAGATATTTGTACCAGAATGTTTATTGCAGCCCAATTCATAATTGTGAACAGTAATTTTCAACCAGTGTGCCATGGCACACTGCTATACCATGAGAGGATCTTAGGTGTGCTGTGAAAATTTATAAAGATTATTAATTAAATTATTTTTGAAAGAAGTTCTAAGTATAGTGAGCATATTCTTTTCTTTACTGTTTTTCTGATCAATATAAATGTGTCACAGAAGTTTAACTAGAGGTTCAAATGTGCCATGAGATAAAAAATGGTCAGAAAACATTGCTATGGAAAGTCACATTCTGAAGTACTAAAGGTTAGGACTTCCATATATGAATTTTAGAGGGACACTAGCCTCTCAGAACACTGTTATTGAGTTTAAGATTTGTCTGTATTTGTGATTATTTTCTTTTTCAGTTTTTAAAAAATTTTAATAGATTTTCAGAGTACAAGTTGAACTCTTACATGTATGTAATATATAGTTGTTGGTGTCTAGGCTGTTGGCACATCCATCACCAGAGTAGTATACATGGTACCCATAGGTAATTGCTCATCCCTTATCCTCTGCATTTGTGCTTATTTTCTTAGATTAAATACCTTAGGGTAGGGATAATGACTCTAAACTTTTGAGATCTTTGTAGTCAACTGTTAAAGTGACACCTTGGGCTTCATAAAATAAAAATATCTTTTTGTTTATAATTAACAAGGAGACTTCATAAGAAACACCATTGGAGCCCTGGCAGGAACAGGGTCTTTAGTGAACAACCCCTTTGTAGAATTCACATTCTGCTGGGAGGAGCAGGGAGCCTGAAGCTCTGGGTTGCAGAGAGCTTGGGAAGGAAGCCACTTGTGAGACCCTGGGCAAGGAGACAAGACTGCCAAGGGCTCTAATCACTGTTGCCCCCAGGGAGGCCTCCTGCTAGAAGTTACTAAGAACATCAGCTGAGAGAAGGTGGCTTATCCTCCCTGAGAGCCCTGAGGAGAAGTGTCTCAGCTGGGTCTGCCACAGACACCAGTGAATGCGTCACCAGTGAAGCATCCTCCTGATGACAAAGGAGGACATTGTCCACTGTACCCAGTGGTCTATCTTCCTCTCCTCACATCTATTTTCCAATGGGCAGAATCTAATTAAGAGATAGTTTAAAATAATTAGAAACCAGAAGAGAATACAAGATAATAAGACATTGGATTTGCCAGTAGTTTACAAGAGCTGTGCCTTCACTAATTAGGAATTGAAGCACCCTCCTCAATGCACAGCTGACCTGTGGCATCTGGCTTTTTGTGGCCCAGATACAGAGTACAGGGTGGGCAGTGGAAGTCCTGGGCAGAGTGAGGCCAGTTTCCTGGCCACTGTCTATGAAGGGTGATGCCCAGGATAGCAAGGCTGCAGGGGCTAAGGAAAGGCTCAGTACTTTGAATCACTGAACATTTTCTGAGCGGCAATCTCTGTGCTGGTGGATTTAAACAGATGATCACAATTAACTCTCACTGTAACTATAAGGCACGTATTATTGCCCTCTGTTTAAAGATGAAGAGACTATGGCTTGTGGAGGTTACCCAGCTAGTGCAGAGAAGAACTGTTACTAATAGTTCAACTCTTCCTGACTTCAGAACAGAGGACTTCCCACTTTTCATCACTCCTTTAAAAATCATGAGGCAATTAGTTAATGGCTAAAAGCATACTCCTGTCCTGGCTCTGTTCCTTCCTTGTTAATGCTAGAATAATTAATTGAGATATGCTGTTCTTTGTCACTGCTAGAGTGATTGTTCTAAGTCAGCTATGATGGCCCCAGTTGGATTTTCCCCATTTTTGAGGGACAAGGCAAGCACAGTAAAGCAGACTCACTTTAACCAACCCTACAGGAAAGGTCTTCCTTGGCCAACCAGAAGGAAACGTCTTTGGTTAAAATTATGGCAACTAAACATCTCAGCCCAGCTCTAACAAGAAAATTGGAAGTCATTACTTTAGTCCTTACACAAGGAGACACCTGGGCAAGCTGAACATAAACCATCCTGCTTGGGCCCCTCAGAGGCCTGAGGGCACAGTGCAGACCTCCACCCTGATATCTGTAAGATCAGGCATACCTGGAGAGATGGAGCACCCAAGATTTATTCACTGGGACCAGAAGTCACTAGAGCCGTAAACTGACAGAAACATTTACATAACTATTAATTTTTGACTAATTTCTGGAGGTCAAGAGCAGATCAGTAGATAGTAAGAAAATTCTAGGGATCATCTGCCCCACTGCCACTAGTTTGGGGGACATTTGCAAGGCTTTCTCCCCAGAAATGCCCACCAGATTCTCATAGTAAGGTTTTCAGAAAGACCCCCCTGATCATTATGCAGGACCGGGAGGTGCCTGGCCATTCTGTGACCCTCCCAGTCTCTTCTCCTTGACAGAAGGTCCTGTGGAGAAGAAAGATTCCCCACAGGGCACCTGAACCCTCATCCCAGAAGAGGGAAAGGGAGCATGTTGCCCTACCCTCAGACCCCTCCAACTTTTCTGTCTCCCCCCTAAGGAAACACAGTTTAAAAACATAGTCAACAAGGGACAAGAATTCAAAATACAGAAAATGGAAGTGGGAGAACAGTCACGTGTGAAGCCACACCAGGAGGAATAGCCCCACTCAGGGACAGAGACTCAAGCTAAAGGTGGTGGCCTGCTACCCGCCCCTCACCTTACCACCACACATACAGTGTGTATAATGACAGGGCATTGTAGCTGAAAGAGCTGAAAAACACAAACTCTTTGAAGAGTAGCACAGAGGAAGGCCTGAGCTGAGAAAAGAGACAAAGACACCAGTAAAATACCAGCCTTGGCACCTACGTACAGCAAACATTACATATGGCCCAGTTTCCGCTGGATCAGCATGAGTCCTCACACAAAAAGCCTTTTACCTCAGTGCTTATAACCCAATACATTGTGTCCAGTTTTTAACAGAAAATTGTGAGGAGTGCTAAAAAGCAAGAAAAATCAGTCTAAGGCGACAAAGCTATCACTAGAAACAGGCCCACTGTGGGAACTATCAGATGGGGAATCTGAAAGAACCGTGATGACCGTGGTGAGGACTCTTAGCAACAGCAATGCACAACATGCAAAGACAGATGGGTGGTGTCAGCAGAGAGATGGGAATGAGAGGGAATAAAGCAAAAGGAAATGCTAGAACTCAGAAACCTTGTGATACAAATGAAAAATGTCCTTGATAGGCTCATTGAGCAGACTTGGCACACACAAGGGAGAATCTGTAAACTTGAAGGTAGGTCAGAAGGAGCTTCCCAGACTGAAACCCAATGAAGAGATGAATGACAGAACAGAATTCCCAACTGTGGAACCATTTCTAAGGTGCAGTGTGTGTGTCAGGAATGGAATAATGAGAAGAGAGAAGAGAGCAGAAGAAATATTTAGAGTATTCGTGGCCAAGAACTTTAAAATTACTGACAGACATCTAAGGATGGAGACTCACTCAGACAATCTATAAAGTAGAGAGTAGCTACTGACCAAGAAGGAGAATGGCAGAGGTGATAGATGGCTGTCCCTTTGAAGGTGAACCAAGTCCCTTCAGATTTGTTCCAAGACATTTCCACCTACAAGGCTCTGAATCAGAAGGAAACAAGCAGGAAACTTGAGGTGATTGTGTTCTCCACCTGGTTGGTGTCCTCCTGGAGATCACAGCAGCACACCTTTGCAAATGCCCTTGCCAGATGGCCTGTACCTGTCCAGTGCTCCTTGAGCTTCAGGAGGCCTCTGGTCAGACTAGGTGTGACTGCTCTGAAGATGAACATCTCCTTTGCTGGCCAAAGTGCAAACCTCCATCTGCTAAAGTGTGTGTGTGTGCGTGTGTGTGTGTGTGTGTGTGTGTGCGTAGTATTTACTTCTAGCCCCTCATTTAAAATTTAGTGCAACATATTAATTGGTGCAATTAATTGGTTTAATTTTTCTTCAAATACAAGTGGTCAGTCTCCCAGATTTAATTTATTTATTTATTGATTGATTGATTGATTTTTGCAGTTTTGACCTGGGCCAGGCTTGAACCCACCACCTCCAGTATATGGGGCTGGTACCCTACTCCTTGAGCCACAGGCACCACCTTAGTCCCCCAGATTTTAACTTCTTCCCCTCTCCTGAATATTTCCCTGAGAAAATGCCCATATTTAGGTGGCAGGGGAACTTGGGTATTTTTATGATGATGTAGAGAAGGAAAGCGGGAATTGCTAGTCTCTTCTGCACGTTAGCTGGTGTCTGCTCATATCTCAGTGATGTGGCATGTCTTCCCATCTCATTATGCCCCGATAGACTCTGACAAGGCCAACTATTTCTAGGTGGATTTGTGGCTTCTTCTCTGCCAAGATAGTGCTCTTGGAGGGTCTCCCCAGATGATTGTTCCTATCTCGTAGTTCATCATCTGTGGACCCATCTCTCACCAGCTCTTCCATTCAGCTTGCTGGTCCAATGGACCACCCAGCAATTTCTGCTGCAGTGTCAACTCCCCACCCTTGGAGGATCTCATGGCAGGCCACAGATTACATCTCAGTGGGAGGGGCACATGGAGAGATGACAGTGTACTCCCTTTCTCTGGCTGTTTTTAAGCTTTGCAGGGAGCTTCCTGCAGGTGCTCAAAGGTGGAGTACACAGTCAAGAGACCCTTCTGTACTTCAGTGTTACTTTCACTTTAATATACTTTAATATACCTCATTCTCTCTAGGTATTAATTAGATTTGAGAGTATCAGGAGAGGAGATGCACTGCTGATTGCAAGAGAAAGGCCCAGTTTCTAACTCTCAGATATTTATGTAAACTAGCCTGTGTGGAGAACTTGTAATTGCCTATGGCTGGGCCTGGAAGGTCACACAGAGGGTTGGCCAGAAACTGACTCTTCAGGCAGGACTCAACATGGCTTAAGAATGGCTGGAGAGAGAGTTGGCATCTTTTGACTTTTGGTGCCTTTACACCTTATGAAATTTCATCCTCACAGAACAGAAAACAGGAGCAGATCAGAGTCAACACAGCCCTGAGATTGGAAATATTGTTTGGGGAACCCCAGGAGGCTGGATAAGTCAGAGCAGTGGGACTTCTAACACCAGTTCTGCTGGAGCACTGGTATTTATATATTGGGTTCTATCTCAGTGTTTTATTTTTTTAAATGTTATTTGTGATAAAACAGAAATCTAATGTGCTAGGTAACCGTCATGTATCCGTCTACTTTTCAGACCCTGAGATTCTGATAACCTATCCTTTCTGCCAGGTTTCAGCTTTCTCAACTGAGAGGAAGGTATTTAAATAGATCCTTGGTGATCTAACTGAAACTGTTACTACATTTTGGCTTTGTTTGGCTACCCCAAGAGCACAGGGAGGCAGAGGGTTAGGAATGATCTTTCCAGGCCTCAGGGTAGATAGGATAGGCCAAGGAAAAGCATGTTCTGAATTCCCAGCTGAATTCTGTCAGCCTCCCAAGCTGTCATCCTAACACTGCCAGCCATGCTTTCTTTCTGCATTTCTTTTTTAACAGCTTCTCCAGTAACTAGAGCATTTTTATATTGTCACTCCCAGAATATTAATATGCTTTCCATCAAAAGCTTTCTGGTAATTAAATTGAAGAGAAGGGAAAAATAAAGTTTGTAATATAAAATAATGATCCAGCTTGTTGATTGTATCATGTAGACCAATTATAGCACTGCCAAAGATCAAAGTCACCTGAAATTGCCATTTTTACTTATCGACACTAATTTTTGTTAATGTAAATTTGGAGCTAGAAGGCAGTATATTAGTGTAATGATTCAGGGAGGAGAAGGGATGACTGTGAAAAATAATATAATCTAACAATCCTAATAACAACATGTAGAGGGAAAATATTATTATATTTTCTCTAATTTCTCTATTATATTTTCTCTAATTTCTCTAAATTAGGATGGAGCAACCAGTGCTCAAAAACAAATGGCAGAACTTCCTGAATGGTGGTAAGAACTCTGGGAAGGCTCTTCCCCAATAGACATCTACCAAGCCATGAAAATTAGCAAAGGCAATCACTCAGAGTCTGTAGAGACTGATCAAAGAGCATATAGCAAATTGACAAGTACAAGTGGTCAGCAGAGAGAACCCCTCCCCCCCCATGGCTCCAGCTTCATCCAGCAGAGGCTCCCCTCAGGGAAAGGTCAGAACAAGCCTCACAGTCTGCTGAAACTCTGCCCCTGGCAAGGACCCAGACTTTGTCTGCATCAGATTGTGGAGTATGTTATATCTCAAGATATTGCTGAATTTAACCAGCAATTAGTTGGACCTAACATTCAGCTAGGATCAATAGAAGGAGACTAGCCAAAAGGTCATGAAGAAGGTCAGGAAAAAGAAGCCCCAAATCACAGGGGCACAGCCCCTGTGGTCAGGAGGCCCGTGCATGCTCAAGAGTGACTTCCTCTGAGGAGTGACTAAACAGAGAACATTTGTGATAAAAGCCTATGACTGAATGTGGCGAAAACTCATAAACTCACTGAACAATAAAAAGTCTCCAGGTCACATACAGACCTAATGATAAAAAGGAAAACAAAAAACTTTCTAGTTCAGAGGCTTCTGCACAACCTCAGACCAATCAGTAGCTGGCAACTAAACAGTGCTGATGATCTAACGAACCCTACAAAGACAAGCTTAAGATGAAACAAACAGAAAGAAGTTTGAAAGAAGAAGACAGCACACCTGAAGGGAAATAGCCTTTACTGAACTAGTACAGCCAAAAATTGGCACATAAAGAAGATATTTAGAATTGTTACGATATATTTCTTAAAAGGCCCAGTTTTCAACAAAACCTTATGAGTGATACAAAGAAACAATTTAGAGCCACCAGTGCAGGAAGCCAGATGTACAGGATGAAAAGTGGAAATATATATATATATCTGTGATCTTCAGCTAAAGCATACCAAGAAGGAAATTCATAGCTTAATTCATAGTTTAATTCATAAATTATTTCATTAGGAAAGAAAAAAAGAATTCAAATCAATAACGCAAGTTTCAACTTCAGAAGCTAGAAGAATGTAGGCAAATTAAATCCAAAGCAATGAGAAAAAAGAAATAACAAACATACACATAATAGTAAAAATGGACAAAATTGAAAATAGAAAACATAACAGAAAATCTATGAAATCAAAAGCTGGTTTGTCAGTGAAAAAAAAAAACTGTAAATTGATAAACCTATAGAAATAATGACAAACTGAAAAACAGAAAAGATAAAGCAAATGTAAAAACTTTATTCTCATAAATTCAACAATTTAGAATAAATCAATCCCTTAGAAACCACACACTACTAAAACATTATCCAAGATAATCAAACTTGCAATCAAGCATCAAAGAAATCGAATTTATAATTTAAAAACTCCTCACAAAAATAATTTCCAAACTGAGATGACTCCATGGGGAAGTCTACAAACATTTAAAAAACACTTCACATTAAGTTTACTGAATCTCATCCAAAAAATAGAAAAGGAAGGATTAGGTCCCAACTTATTTATAAGCCCAGTTTTATCCTAATACCAACAAAACCAGGCAAAGAAAGTAGGAAAGAAAAGAAAATTATGGATTAATATCTATAGTCATTTGTTGTAACCTGACCTCACTCCAAATCATAGACCTAAGATCTATCCCTATAAAACTCTTTAAAGAAAACATAGGAGTAAATAAACTTTCTGTCTTGAGTTAGACAATAGTTTCTATGGCAACGAAAACATAACAAAAGGAAAAATAGATAAGTTACAACAGATAAGAAGAAGGGTAAATAAAACATAGTGCATCCACCCTGGTGATACGGTTTGAGAATAGAAAGGAATGGGGCTATGGTACATGCTACAACATGGATGGTTCTGGAAAACACATTATGTGACAAGATCAAGATGTAAAGACAGTATATAGTTTTCTATTTGCTCGAATTGCCAAGGGTAGGCACAAATGTATAGAGACAGAAAGTAAATTAGAGATTTCCCAGGCTGGGGTTGGGAACAATGAGAAGTGACTGCTAATGGTACAAGATTTCTTTTCTGAGAGGTGAAAATGTTCTAACGTTTTATTATAATGATATTTGCACAAGTCTATGAATATAGTAAAAATTAATTATACACTATTTAAATAGTGAATTTTAAGGTATGTGAAGTATATTTTAATAAAACTGTTAAAAAGTGGCTGACACCATCAAACTCCATGCAAGCAGCAATACCCTTCAAGACACACCTAGTAAAATGAATTACGATAATACCCTAACACATACGTACTACTGCTCATTTTTGTCTTAATTTTGGAAATGTCCTTCAGTTTATAGCATAAAATTTACAAAGAGGCACCGTTGGGTTAGGCTGCTGCTGTTCCTGCAGGGAGTGCACATCCCAGAGAGTTCTGTGCCTCTGTGGGTCTGAGTTGCCTTTTGACTTTTGTGCTGTGACCAGGTTGCATCCCCGCCTGTGCCTGGGGACTTGAACTGTGAAGCGTCCACCTCCACCATTCTGTGATCCATGCTCACTGGCTTCTCCCTCTGCGGGTCCCAGTCTCCTCCTAACAAAGAGTCTCATGCTAATGGCTCCTTGGAGGCCATTGTCTTTCTTGGATAGAGTGATCTGTGCAATCTGTACTTCTCATCTGGGAATAAGTGGTATCCTTCTGCATTGCCATATGGGTCACCCTTCTCCCTCCCTTTCTTTCCCTGCATTTGCCTGCATTGCTTTTATTTATCTATCAAATTTTCTTCTTTTTTATGTTTGTTTTAGTATTTGCTACTGCCCCAGTTCCATCTCAGCACTTGCCCTATTTTCTGTGGTCTGCCCTGAGTTCTCAGCTCTTCATTTTTCTTATTTTTTGTGTGTATTCCACTTACCTAGCACAGACCATCAGCTGCCTGGCAGTGTGTTAGCTCCACTGAGCAGGTGCCATGTGGCCAGCACAGGATATTTAACCACGTGAATTAGTCTTGTGTCCTTTGCAGCAGGCAAGCTGACACTCTGAGAACTTTCATTCTGCTCTAGGATTCTACGTATATCAAAATGCCCCGGAAATTTCATTACACCAAAGTCAGGGCTTAATAAATTCTGGTAAACTGCTGGCTTATTTTCTGTTTTTCATTTCTTTTTTGCTTTTCATTAAAGTGCTAAAGAAAACTTTAACATAGCAGAGGTTTCCCTTTACTCACTGCCTCAACTCAGTGAATTTCAATGCTTTGTACTTTTTTTATTAATAGACCTTATTTTTAAAGTAGTGTTAGGTTTGAAGAAAAAATGAGTAGGGAATACAGAGAGCTTACATATACACTCTAACCTTCCAATTCACACCTTCCCGTTATCATCTCCCATCATCATGATAGATTTGTTACAATTGACGAGTCTTTATTGATGCCTGATTGTTAAGTAGTTTACAGTAGAGTGCACTCTCTGTGCTGTACATTCTAGGGTTTGGACACATGTATATTGACTGTATTCACCATTACAGTATTGTACAGACTAGTCTTACTGATACAGGGTTCCTCCATTCAAGGCTGGACAGGAGAAGCCAGTTTTCCTAGGCCTGGGCAATTTCCTGAAGGGAACACCCTGACCTTTTGCCCTGAGCTGGAGGGACGGCATTCATTCATTTGTCCATAACACTCATTAACATTGAAAACGTGTTTCCATCTGCCAAGGCCTGGCCAATTGTAATTCTCAAGACCTAATACCCCTAGACAAAGAGCCCACATAGAGACTCTCCACTTGGGTCTTTCCCTCTGCCAGAAGCTCTGGTGCTTTTTAGTCCTTTGTATTCCTGTTTAATAAAATCTTATCTTAACACTGACCTGTGGTCTGTGGATTCATTCCTCGAATCCCTGAGACCAAGGACCTACTGAAGAGGGAAATTCCAGTAATATTACCACACTAAAGATCCACCTGTCCATCTCCCATTCTCCTCCCAAACCCTTTGTTTTGCCTTTCCAGGCTGTCATATAGTTGGAATCACACAGTGTAAGCCTTCTCAGATTGGCTTCTTTCACCCCATGCATTATGATTCCTCCGTGTCTTTTTGTGGCTTGACAGCTCACTTCTCTTTATCGCGGAATAACAGTTCCTTGTCTGGGTGTGCCATCTTGGTTGCTTCTAAGTTTTGGCAATTACAACTAGGGCTTCCCTAAACACACATGGAGATTTTCTGTACCCATAAGTTTTTAATACTTATTAAGTATTAAAGGTTTTCTGTACTTACAAGTTTTTAATACTTATTTGGGTAAGTGTTAAGGAGGACATTCTGGATTATCCAGTAAGGGGGTGTTTGATTCATATGAGGCTGGTAAACTCTTACTGATACAACATGAATACCATTCATATTCCCACCAACACGTAGTGAGAGTTTCTGTTGCTCCATCTCCTCTCCAGCATTTGGTGTGGCCAATGTTCTGGATTTGGGCCGTTCCTGTAGGTTTGCAGTGGTATCCCATGGTTTTAATTTGCATTTCCTTGCTGACATGGGATGCTGAGCACATTTTCATGTGCCTATTTGCATCTGTACTTCTGTAGTGAGGCACCTGTTCAGGTCTTTTTCCTACTTTTTAAATTGAGTTATTTTCTTTGTGAATTTTAAGGTTTTTTTTTTTTTTTTATATTTGGGTTCCAATCTTTCATCGGGTGTTTTGCAAACATTTTTTCCCCAGTCAGTAGTTTTTCTTTTCATTATCTTATCCATATATCTCACAGATCAGAAGCTTTTAATTTTAGTGAAACTCAATTTAACTTTTTCTTTCATGGAAAGTGCTTTTGTTGTTGTACATGAAAAGTAATCACCAAACCAAGGTCACCTCAGTTTTCTCCTATGATGTCTTCTAGGAAATTAATGGCTGTGCATTTTACACTATGATCTACTTTAAGTTAATTTTTGCAAAGGGTAAAAAATTGTGCCTATATTGTTGTTTGTTTTTGCATGTTGATGTCCGTATTTTCAGCATCATTTATTGAAAAGCCTCTTTTTTGTCAAAAATCAGTTGAATATATATACACACACACATGTGTGTGTATATATGTCCATTTTATATATATATACACAACACACACACTAGTGTGTATATATGTCCATTATATATCTATACACAACACACACACACACACACACATATATATATAATTTTTTTTTTTTTTAGGCAGAGTGTCACCTTATTGCCCTCAGTAGAGTGCCATAGTGTCACAGCTCACAGCAACCTCAAACTCTTGGACTCAAGCAATTCTCTTGCCTCAGCCTCCTGACTAGCTGGGAATATGGGTGACCACCATAATGCCCAGCTAATCTAGAGACAAGGTCTTGCTCTGGCTCAGGTTGGTCTTGAACCTGTGAGCTTAGGCCATCCACCCACTTTGGCTTCCCAGAGTTCTAGGATTATAGGTGTGAGCCACCGCGCCTGGCTATGTTGACTATATTTTTATGTATTTATTTCTGAGCTCTCAATTTTGTCCCATATCTCTCTCTTTATCTATCTATCTATCTATTGCCAATACCACACTATCTTAATTGTTACTAAGTAATGTCAGAACATTCCATTGGCTATTCTGGGTGTTTATCTTGCATATGAATTTTAGAGTCACTTTCATATTCATGAAACAGTTACTGAGATTTTGATCAGTACAGAATTAAATCTACAGATTAAGTTGGAGAAAACTGACATTTTGACAATGTTAAGTCTTTCTATCTATATACATGGAATATCTCTCCATTTATATAGATCTTATTTTATTTTTGATCAGTTTTTTAGTTTTCCTAATATAAATCTTATATATTCCTATTTTGTTAGATTTATATCTAAGTATTTAAGTTTTTAGTATTAATATAAATGAAATTTTGTTTTTAATTTTAAATGTCAGTTGATCATTGCTACTTTGTAAAAAAAGCAGTTTTGCCACCTTGCTATAATCTCTTGCTAGTCCCAGGTGGTTTTGTTGTTGTTAATTCATTAGGATTTGCCTCCTAGACAAACACATCGTCTGGGAACAAAGTCAGTTTTATTTCTCACTTACCAATCTGCATACCTTTTATTTCCTTTATTTATTCATTGCCTTAGCAAGAACATCAGGGATAATGTTGAATAGGAATGGTGAGAATAAGTATCTTTCTCATCCCTAATTTTAAGTGAGAAATGTCCAGTTTCTCATCATTAAATGTAATGTCAGCTGTAAGAATTTGTAGAATTTTTTAGTCAAGTCATAGATGTTTTCCTTTAGTCTTAATTTTTCATTATTAAACATAAATTAATGTTTTTTCTTTGTCAATAGACAAGTTATTCTTTTCTGATTCCATATATATCAAAATGACCCCCAAATTCCATGATTATACAAAACGTAGGGCTTAGCAAAGCTTAGTCAATTACTAAGATTATTAGCTTATGTTGTCTTCTTAATTTGTCATTTATTAATTATTATATATGGTAAATTTTTCTGTTGATTCACTGTCACCTATAAGTGAATTCTGGGTTTTTACTTTTTCTCTTTAATTTGTCATCAGCTGAACTCACCCAGTTAAAATTTCCCAGTGAATACTGTGAAGAACATTAATTCCACAAGATGCTTGGTCAAAGAGTACTGGGTAAGTGTTCCTCGACAGGTCTTCCTGGAGAACCATATTTTTTTGTTATAATACTAGAAGCTTTGAGAAACTCTGCAGCAAAGAATCCCAGAGATTCTGCCAAACCTGTCAGATTATAAATCTTATTTTTCATTGTGAAGCCACTGACATTCCACAGAGTTAATCATCTACAAGATACACCTTGAGTAACCCTTTTTCTTGAGGTTCTGTCCAGGAAATGAATAAGGCACAGATATTTTTCTTTCTCTACTAAGTATGTCTTCATTGATAAATTCTACACAGCCAACATTCTCTCTGAATTTTTTTAATTGTATTTATTTATTTATTTTTATTATGAAATCATAGCTGTGTACATTAATGAGATCATGGGACACCATACACTGGTTTCATAGACTGTTTGACACCTTTTTATCACACAGGTTAACATAGCCTTCCTGTAATTTTCTTAGTTCTTGTGTTAAGAAATTTATATTCTACATTTAATAAGCTTCACATGTACCCTTGTAAGATGCACTGCAGATGTAATCCCACCAATCACCCTCCCTCTGCCCATCCTCCCCCCTCCCTCCCCTCCCTCTTCCCCTTCACCCTATTAATAGTTTATAACTAGGTTATAGCTTTCACGTGAAAGCCATAAATTAGTTTCATAGTAGGGCTGAGTACATTGGATACTTTTTCTTCCATTCTTGAGATACTTTACTAAGAAGAATATGTTCCAGCTCCATCCATGTAAACATGAAAGAGGTAAAGTCTCCATCTTTCTTT